>BKCP01005738.1:418955-466674 GCA_008636005.1 Striga asiatica
GAAAAAAAAAAAAATAAAAAGAAAGAAATAACAGAATGAATAATAACTTATGTGAAGTTTATCTTAGTGTGGAAAATAAATATTGTTTCTAATCATGTTCTAATAGTATGTTAACTAGCTAGTAGATGAAAGATATGAAAGTGTAAAAAATGTGGATTCTAATAACCTATTATTTTTAATTTTATACTAATATAAATGAGCAAACGATACGCATATCTACTACCAATGCTTAATAAAGGTTTTCATTGTTAAAAACGTATCTTTGTCAGATTGTATAGTAAAGAGAGGTTTTTGTCTCATGTTGCAGTCCCCCAAAACCCTTGTATCTTGTATATTCTTTTTCCTTATTCTCTTTTACTAACATGTGCACATGAAAGTTGGTCTCTACCTTAACCCAAAATGTTCCTGTTCACTTAATTTCTTAGTTCCACCAATCAAATTTAATTAATTTGTTGAATTAATTAAGTTACAGTTTCACATCACGTATTTATTTATTTATTTATTTTTTATTTTTGGTTACTATTACATTTTAAAAATATGATCCAACAATTAAAACGGAATGGCATTTAAACAAAAGGGATAAAACAATGTACCACGGAACAGCTTTTCTAAACATCTGGGTGTTATGACATCATGGGTACATCATCATTAACTAAATTATTAAATTGCAGTTGCAAACTGCAAGAAAGCAATTAAATTACTGAGCCATGCAAATTTAATGTTTTACTTCAGTCGTGAATGAAACCCTGGCTTATCCACTGGATTAATAATAATATATGCATATATGTAAATTCGTTCAGAACCTCTGAATTAAAATAACACACGTAAAGTACGTTGTTTTCACTTGGCCAAAACAAATAAATAAATAAAATCGCGCGCGTGTGTGTCTTCTGATTTTTTAACTCAATTTGATTATTTTTTTTTTTATTTTTTTTCAAGAGACTCTACTGGTAAATTGTAGTAATAAATAAAATAAAATAATATTTGAATGATGATAACTAATAAGAGAGAGGAAGAATTCAGAGTGTCACACATGCTGATTGTTGAGACTTATGACAATGATGGGCCTCTGACAACCTAATCGTACAACCCGAGAGCCCATATCCATCCATACAGACGCCCATTTTTACCTATATGCCCTCGCCCTCACCCCTACTACATAATTTGTTTACTCGTATTATTTTCTTTTGTTAAAATTATTCGTGGAAATTGATAACATGAGAGTATTTCTAATGGCACAATGTCTATGTTGAAATTTATGGTGTAGAGAAAGAAAATAAAAATATTTTGTCTCCAATGGTTAATAACAATTGTTGAATAATTTGATACATGTATAATAATAATTGGTTGGTAGAGATAAATATAAAATAAATAATATAATATAAAGTAGAAGATGTTTAGAAGTCTTTCTATATCTACAAAGACTTCTAGATATTTTGAATGCCACATTGGATTTTTTGGACTAGGTGGTAATGGAGGAAAGCAATCAATAGACCACTGGACATACTCTAAATGTTATCTAATACTACTATTTAGCCCGTGCGATGCACGAATCAATATATAGTCGCATGTATTAAAGCAACGAAAAAATATTGATTAATATAAAGAACAATTTGATATCAATTTTTTTTATTTTATAGTATATAATAATTTCATATGATTTATATGTTTATCTCACCCGATAAAAAATAACTGTCATTTTAGAGTTCCTATTTAGAATTGAGGATGATGAAAATCTTACATATTCAAACATTATCAAAACCAACAATTAGTTAAAAACGATTGTAATATTATAGCACTTTGAAGTTGAAAAATTTAATAATTTTTACATCATTATTATTTTATTTCATTTTTAATAGTTTATAGTGAGGTATATTGTAAGTATTTTAAATTTTCTATGTAATCTATTAATTTTTATGACAGTTCAACACCGACTCATTTATCATTATGATTAATAGTAATATACATGATAAATATTTTTTATTTTTCTAAACTAACAACTTACATCATTGTTCGATAGGTAAATTGTTGATTTATCATCATAATTTACAACAATATACACTACAATTTTTTTTCTAAGTTAATAATGTACATGGATATTCGGCATCCGTTGATTTGTCATAATAATTTGTAACAATATATATTATAAATATTCAGATTTTTTTTTTCTAAACTATTGATTTGCATGTTGATTCGACATAACTGGTTTTTAATTTTTATTTTGTCAATGTATTGCAATTTTATCATACATATTAAAACCATATTTCCTACAAACAAAACCTATTTAATATCGCTTGTTTGAAGACATGTTGTGAAAAATCATGGTATATGGTTAGTTACAAAAAGATTATAAAGATATGAATCTTTATTGTGATAATTATCACAATATCACTTTCAAATTCGATGTCATTTTATTTATATAGAAAGTGATGCTATTATCCGAATTGCACGATTTACAACATGTAGTCATGTAGGTATAATTTGTTTTTTTTTTTAAATATTAAAATAATTATTACTATATTTTCTTTAATAGTAAGTCAACTAATTTAATTATAAAGTCAAAGTTACTATTTAAAATTATTCGAACAATCTCTTTCAATATATATAGATTCAAAATATTTTGAACTGGAACTGAAAATTTCATTTAGCCGCCATTTTCTATAAAATAAAACATACTAAGAATAGTAACTTTGAAAATTTTAAGCGGAAACTTTAATACTACTTCAAGTAAATCTCTCTCTATTATATGATAATAGATTTTAACCTATATATATTAATTTTCAAGTATATGAAAAATGCTTAGTGAAATCCCTTCCGATATATTAATTCAAAATGTGTTGAGCCCAAGTGGCAGGCTCACATGCTTCGGATGCTGACATGGCAAAAATCTATGATTCGGAATGTTGTTTGTATATTAATTTTTTGCTTTGGAGTTAGACTTAGTAAAGTATAAATAACTTTTTTTCAAACTTGGTAAATATATATTTAGTTTTGTTATTTTTCTTCTCTTAGTACATATTTCTTTTTAAACTTGGACATGTAGCAATCTTATCATCTTATATTTTTTTTCTCATATTTCTCTCATAAATTACGATTTACAAATTACTGTCTACACTATCTGTTCCTCTTTTATTTTCATTAATTAGTCCATCAAAATTTTTATATAAAATTTTATTTCGTAATAACTTTTATAATATATTTTTTGACTCAATACATGTATAGTACACGAGCATTGTACTAGTATCGATTATTTCGGCATATCCTATTGTTGGAATCTCAAATAAGCTATACTTCTATTTTCCCTCATTTTCATTATATACATAAATTTCAAACAAAATTATAATTCTTCCATGTTCTCCTCTTCATTATGCACAAAGGCTTATTATTAGTTGGTCTTTGTCACATGTGTTTTCTAGTTCGACCTCCCAATAATCTTTTGGTTTCTCTTAATTTTACTTGTCAATCCACCACATTCAATCCGCCATCTTTTTATTTTTTTTCCCAACGGATTTTCATCCGTTTTATGCTCTATAGCCTGTATTCATTATTTTACAATGGGGGTTGTGCAAATTATATATAACTAGTATTCCATCTTGTGCACATGCACAGAGAGAAACAAAAATTTATATATATTATATATATAATATATGATATTTAAAAATTTAAATTAGATAAAGTGTGTATTAAATTTTAAAATTTTGACTATATGTAAATGTATAATATAAATATAAATTATTTAACTTCCATATAAATCAGTTTTTTTTTTGTTATTGTATAAATATAATACAAAATAGGAATATTAGCTGTAAAATAATTTAATATTGTATATTCAAAAAATTTAAAATCTTGTAAAGCTGTTACAGAATAAAAAATTAATAACAATAAGGTTTTACTTGTGTAAAAAATTATAATTTTGACTATATGTAAATTTATAATATAAAATATAAATTATTTAACTTCCATATAAATACTTTTTTTTTGTTATTGTATAACTATAATACAAAATAGGAATATTAATTGTAAAATAATTTAATATTGTATATTCAAAACATTTGAAATCTTGTAAATCTGTTACATAATAAAAAATTAATAATGATAAAATTTTACTTGTGTAATTGTCATTTAAATGTTGGTCATAAAGATTTTTATTAAATGAAGTCCTATTTTTATTAATTGCTGGGTGAATAAAATTAATTGAAGGTTGCCAGCAATTATATATATATAGATATGTTTGCGTTATATAAAAATAAATAAAACATTTTACATACAAAGTCGGAAACATGCACAGGTAAAGATTGAAAAAAGTTAATATTCCGTCTCTGTTTCTGTAGTTGAAAATTTAACAAGTAGTATACAATGTTAATTTTACCAAAGATTATTTATTAAAAAATGCATAATAATTTACAGACTATTAGCACATAGTAATAATTTATACATGTTGCAAAGTGCAATGCAGATGCCATTTAATAACCACCTTACACTACAATGGCATGCACAATTAAACATGGATTTTCATGTAAATATAAATTGTGATTTTTATATATAATATAATCACACATGGCATAAGGTATCTTAATTAATAGTCATTATTTTCACATGTTTATCTAATGCTATAAATAACAATTTTTATGATTTTAATAATTAAAAAATTTAATGTATGTGTAATATATAGCAATACAAAAGCAGACCGGTCCTAGAAATTTTTAGGCCCTAGGCTAAATGTGGTAAACAATTCATAATTTTTTTATTTAGAAAAATAGATTTAAAAAAATTATCATATGATAGAAAATTAGTGAAGCTAAAAAATTATAACTTAATTTGAAAAAAAAAAATATTCAAAAAAGAAGAAAAGGAATTGTCACCTTCACACTTCGTATGTGAAAAACATATGAACATATAATGACCAAAGTTTCAAATTCTCTTTAATCTTAAACATATAGTTTAAGTTAATTGTACTCCACATGATATGAGATATCATATCTAAAGGAGTATACCGGTCTACTAGGCCGGTCAAATGAATTCAGCAAACCAAATAGGCCGTCTTGGCCGAGCAGAATATTGTTGTCGAGCACTATGAGGATAGGGTATGGATGATCCCAGTGGGTGTTGTACCTCGAAACCTCGAACTGCTCAACCGCCCTTGAACCAGATTAATTTTCTTGATTGCCAGTACCTGCAAAACACGCCGAGGGTGGTCCCGGCGCAGACACTCCGACGCTCAAGTCACTAGGATTTCGAGGAGATGATAAGAGTATCAGATTTACGCGTGTGTGTATTCTCGTGTAAAGATAAAAGAACATGTCCCTTATATAGACCCAAGAGTCTTCACATGGTAGGACTTTAGGTGTCATAGAGTCCTCTTTCAGCCCATCTCTTTGCAAGTTATCCACTCCCAGAGTTGTTCCACCTTCGCTCAACCTCCTTGAGCAGATCCTGTGCATCCTGCCACTCAGACACACCAGCACGGTAGCTCGTCCTCTCCTTGATTACGCCGAGCTTCTCCGTAAGAATCCTCCCCATAGAGAGCTAACTCTGATAGCTAACCTCCTTAACGACCAGTCGATTCTTGCCTTGGGTGGCCGAGCTCACCCATACCTCCCTTGTTTGTTGTAGCTATCATTGCTATTAGTTCGCCAAGGGTTCTAGGCTAGCTCGGCCGATCAAACAGGATTCCCTCCCAAGCCGCATCTTAGATGCTATATCATCTAGCCCCACCAGCTTTTGATGACGAGCTATCTTAGGTCGAACAGAAAAATGTTATCAATATACCAGCGAGTAGAACCCACGCCCCTGCTCGTGCGTGGCACCGCCTCTACAAATTCCATCCCATCGAATCTGAAGCGTCAAACGTCAGTATCTCTGACGCGCGTCATCATTAATCCCAGGCATGATGATAGACATACCTCGAATCCCGAACATAACGTCACCCTCACCGTGCACTGAATCGAGATGGACAGCTATGATTAGCCGTCTTTTCGTCTACTAATCTTTTTCACGTCTACTAATCCTTTGCAAGCACGCCTCCTATCCGAACCGTATATGAGAATTAAAAATTGACGGCCACGATTGACCGATCTTCTCCATACCCTTAAATTTCCTGTTCTAGCATAAATACCAGAGCCAAAATTTTTTCTTCACCTTTATCTACAAACTTCCATTGCTGCAAACCCTTACTCCAACTCTCGGCATTCCTCTTCTCCGACAAATTTTCAACGGACAACAACAATCTTCCACCACTCATGTCATTCTTCGGTGATTGTCCTTGTCTTTTCTCAAACTCAAATTTTGTATACCCCCAGCACAACTAACTTACTAATTTATTGATATTGTGTGCTCCATCGCCATTAGAGCACCTCGTCTCTCCGACTAACTCGACTTCATACCCTCCTTCCAACTCAGAACCTCAAGGAGAGTCGTCGATAAACGTAGGCTCAACGGGGATGACTCTATCCTCGGCCGCTGCCAATAATAAGGGTAAAGTTATAGCCCTCGATGCCCCTGTCCTTAGGTCGACTCCTCTTAATCCTCTTACCTCATATTCTACCGATAGGATAGCTAAAATATTTGAAGAAATCGAACTTCTACGAGGGTGGACCCTTATGGTTCCTCGTCGTGGAAATACGTACAGCAAACCTCCTCCCAATTTTTACACCTTCTTCCTCGACCAGGCCGCTGCCGGGATTAAATTTCCCCTTCGCGACGACCTGATGGAGCTTAGCAAGTTATATCGTCTTCCTTTGAACCATTTCTCGCCAAACTCCATCAGACTGCTCGTAGGCTTCATAATGATATGTCTTGTTAGATTAGGTCGACTAGACCCAGAGTGCTGCTTCTACTGCCTGCGGATGAAACCCCTAGGCACGTCGTACTACCTTTCCACCCGCCATAATGTTGTTTCCTCAGCCAACCAAAATCAAAAATCCACAACTGGAAGAACAAGTTTTACTACCTTCGCCCTCCGCCGAACACCTTTGACTTCGGCCCTGAATGGATTCACGAACTTCCCGAGCAACTCTCTAACCCCCGGCCCAACGGTGCATATGATGACATAATCGCTCGATGGAACCAACGGCCACTGCAAGTAGTGCCAATAACCTCTACACTCGTCTTCTTAAATACTTTAACTTATCCAACCGCCCAGCCGAGCCCGTGGAGGACGTTGGTAGGCGTTTGCTCTAATGAACTAACCATACTTTATACTTGCGACCCATACTAACATCGTATATCTTGTCTTGCAGAGGCAGCCTTTAGCTCGGTGCTCGCCACTCCCGCAGCCGCCGAGAACCCTGTGCAGCAAACCAGGCCGGCTGCGCTGACGATTGGCTCTACCACCGCCGCCGCTCAACCTTCCCCTGTCCCTGAACAGACCACTTAAATCACTCAGGAAGTACCCGCTTCAGCCGAGCAGGCTCACAAAAAGACTGCGAAGTCCTCGAAGCGCAAAGGTTCGAAGAGCGGTGGCACCGCCTCGAAAAAAGCCAAGTCGGCAGGCCTAGAAGAGGCCTGCCCAAAGAACGTCTTGGAGATGCCGACGCACTTTGCGCGCAACCCAGACATTGGCTCATCTGCGGCCTATCTTCTCTCCATCTTCCCTGAGGGGAAAACCACTCATTGGGAAGAGAACCAGACCCGGGCCTCCATCACGTGCTACAACCTGGTGAAGGTAATATAACCTCTTGATATATGCTCGTTTCTCTCTCTTTATATAAGGTGTTAACCTCTCACTGCCTCAACAGGCTCTGGTCGTGCTTGCCCCTATTCTGCACGAGCAGATAGAGGGCACCTTGGAGGTGGGCACCGTGCAGGACGACCTCAACAATGCTCGGGCCGAGCTGGCTTGCCTGAGGAGGCGTTCGACCGGCAGAATAAAGAGCTGGACCAGCAGATTGCCCAGTTCATGTCAAAGGAGACCAAGGTAGACGACCTCATAGAAAAGCTGGCCACGAAGAAGGCCGAGCTAGGGTCCTTTAAGCTGGTTGTGGACCAGCGCGTCATCAGGGCTCGCGAGGACGGCTAGGCCTTCTTCCTCTCCTCGGTCAAGGGGGCCCGCTTCTTGGATCACTGCCGGGTCGAGCTGCTCAAACACTACGACCACACCACCTACTATCTCAGTAAGCTAGTCCCGGCCTGCCTCCAATACTTCAAGGAGGGGGTGCAACGCGCTTTCAGGCTCAAGGGTCCGGAGGCTCCCTTGATGAGGTCGCAATGGTCCCCGGCCTCCTTGCCCCTCTTGGTTGGAACGGGGACCGATCGCAGCCCATTGACTTCCCGTGGGGTCAGTGTCTTCTTAATTTTAGGTTGTGTTTGTAACCCCGGCCCTGGGCCTTATTAATAAAATCTTTTGCTTTCTTGTTCTTATGCCATAAGTGATGCTTGCGTACTATAGTCCTTCACGTCGGCGTTACCAATCTTACACGATCATACGCAACAATATTCAAAGTAAACGTCACCTAATCATTAGGATTTTGACTCAAATTAAGCTCAGCTACACCACTGGTCTAATAAGAACGATCATTAGATACGCATGGAATTGTTTTTAGGCATAAGCCTTTAACAATCCCGAGCTCTTAATACACGATTAAAACAAGCGCAAGCCCTGAACATTGCCAAGCTCTAAAAGCTCGCATCTATAACAGGCGTAAGCCCTAAACATTGTCGAGCTCTAAAAACTCGCAATTATGACAGTTGTAAACCCTGAACATTGCTGAGCTCTAATAACTCGCAATTATGACAGGCGTACACCCTGAACATTGCCAGCTCTAAAAGCCCCCAATTATAACAGACGTAAGCCCTCAACATTGCCGAGCTCTAAAGGTTCGCAATTATAATAGGCGTAAGCCCTCAATGAACATTGTCGAGCTCTAAAAGCTCAGAATTGTAACAGGCGTAAGCCCTCAACGAATATTGCCGAGCTCTAAAAGCTCGCAATTGTAATAGGCGTAAGCCCTCAACATTTCTGAGCTCTAAAAGTTCGCAATTACAACAGGCATAAGCCCTCGACGAACATTGCCAAGCTCTAAAAGCTAGCAATTGTAACAGGTGTAAACCCTCAACATTGTCGAGCTTTAAAAGTTCGCAAGTATAACAGGCGTAAGCCCTCAACGAACATTGCCGAGCTCTAAAAGCTCGCAATTGTAACAGGCATAAGCCCTCAACATTGTCGAGCTCAAAAAGCTCGCAATTATAGCAGGCGTAAGCCCTGAGCATTGTCGAGCTCTAAAAACTCGCAATTATTCCACAACAGTCACACATGGATGAATAAATCAATATCTTATAAAATTTTCATCATTAGCATTTATTCGCATCAACTATCATACCATAACGAAAATATAACATAATTTTCATCCATCGACTAAGCGTAATACTTTTTGAGGTGCAGCACATTCCAAGGCCGGTGCAGCAACCGTCCGTCAACGTCACTTAGCTCGTAAGCTCCACCTGTCAAGACTCTCTCTACCTTGTACGGTTCTTCCCAATTAGGTTCTAATTTTCCAACATGTTTTAGGGCATCGACTTGCCGCCAAACCAGATCCCCCACTTGGAACCGCCAAGCTCTTATTGACTTATCATGGGCCACCCACATCCGTTGCTTATAAGACGCTGTTCTTATCCTCGCCTGATCTCGCAACTCGTCGACTAGATCAAGTGCCTCACGTTGCAGCATGGTGTTCCTTTCATAGTCATAAGCATCGATCCTCGCCAAGTTGAGCCCAATTTCAACCTGAATAACTGCTTTCATCCCAAAAACCAAACTGAACAGCGTTTCCCCCGTCGAAGCCCCTAGTGTTGTCCTATATGCCCAAAGAACCAAATCCAGCTCGTCAACCCACGCTTCCAGAGCCTTATCCAGCCTAGCTTTTATCCATTTACGATCGACATGTTCGCCACCTCGGTCTGCCCATTTTCTTGTGGATGGATGACCGAAGCAAACAGCTATTTAATCCCCATATCTTAACACCAGCTCACCACCCGCTGACCCGTGAACTGAGTTCCGTTATCCGATATGAGCACTCGTGGAATGCCATATCGACAACAGATGTTCGCAAATAAAAACTTAATCACTTTCTCTTCAGTAATCTTGGCCAAAGGCTCCGCTTCGATCCACTTCGAAAAATAATCCACTGCAACCAACAAAAACTTACGCTGGCCCGACGCCACAAGCAACGACCATAAAATATCTATTCTCCATTGGGCAAAAGGTAATACCGAGCTTATTGGCACCATACCCTCCGCATGTCGGTGAATGAGCGGGCCTTGCTGTTGGCACTTGAGACACTTGCGCACCAATTCTTACCCCATTGTCCTCATTGTGGGCCAAGAAATACCCTGCTCGTAGCACTTTCCCAACCAAGGACCTAGCTTCCACATGATCTCCACAACATCCCTCATGGATTTCCTTTAACACATACATACCATGTTCCTCTGACACACACCTTAGGTGTGGCCTGGTAAAGGACCTTCTGTACAGTATCCTGTCATGCAGGTAAAACATCATAGCCCGCCTGCCGACTGGATCGTTCCTAACGTCTTTTCCTCTCAACGGTTCCTGCAGCTATTTTATGAGGGGCACCTCCATAACTTGACAAGGCACTCCCCTTTGACTCCATCAAGATGACTGATCACGACTTGCAATCAACCAATGTTGCAGCCACCTTCGATAGAATGTCAGCTAGATCATTTTTCGAACGGGGTACTTGTACGAGCTCCCACGACTCGAATCCCTTCAACAACAGTCTCACCTCAGCCACGTATTTTTTCATCCGCTCCTCCCTGGCTTCATACTCACCCTTAACCTGCTCAACCATGAGCTGAGAATCAGAACGAAAAACCACGCACCGAGCTCCTTCCTTTAGGACGAGTTGTATTCCCTGTAACAGAGCTTCGTACTCTGCCTCATTGTTAAAGACTCGAAACGCTAACTTCACAGCAAACTCCAGGTAGTCTCCTTCAGGCGTGAAGACCAGGATGCCTAGCCCGACGCCCCCCATGGCCTAGGATGCGTCTATATATACCATACAACATTTTTCTTTCTTTGTCCCCGTGCACTCTTGTAAAAAATCAGCCAAGGCTTGTGCCTTTATTGCCCGTCTTACTTCAAATTTGATATGTATTCCCCAAGCTGCACCGTCAATTTCACTATCCTTCCTGAGGCGGAAGGCCGACCTAAAACTTCTTTAAGCGGATAGTTGGTCCGTATAATAACCTTATGCGATAAGAAATAAGGTCGTAGCTTTCTAACAGTGGAAATGAGCGCCAATGCTGCTCGTTCTATCTCTGAATAACGGCGCTCGGCTCCTTGCAATATTTGGCTAGTGTAGTATATATGTTTCTGCTAACCACCTTCTTCCTTGAGCAATACTGAGCTGATGGCTTCCCCCCAACCGACAGATATATCACCAATACATCTCTAGGCTCGGGCTTAGTCAGCAAGGGAAGCTAGGCCAAGAATTCCTTTAGTAGTTCATACGCCTGCTGCGCCTGCGATGTCCACTCAAAACAGGACCTCTTTTTAAGGCCCGGAAGAAAGGAAAACTCTTCTTCGTTGGTTAAGCGATGAATCTACTCAGGACAGCTAGGCTCCCTGTCAAAATCTGCACCTCCTTTAAGTTTCTCAGCGCCTGTATTTCTACAACAGCTCGCACTTTTTCTGGATTCACCTCAATACCCTTCTCTGTTACAAAATATCCCAAGAACTTTTCTGACCTTACTCCGAATTTACACTTGGCAGGATTAAGCTTCATGCCGTGCTGCCGCAAAGTAATAAACGTTTCTCTCAGATTGACCACATGGTCAACTGCCTTCTTGATCTTCACCAGCATATCGTTAACATAGACCTCCATGTTCCGACCGATCTGAACTTTGAACAATCTATCGACCAACTTTCTGGTAGATGGCTCCGGCGTTTTAGTTTAGATCCCGAAAGGCATGACGATGTAGCAATAGGTGCCCTTGGATGTCACGAAACTCACTATCTTGTGATCTTCTTCTGCAATAGGTATTTGATGATACCCTGCGATGCATCCATCATACTCAACAATTTGCATCCCGCCGTTGAATCCACGAGCTGATCTATCCTTGGCAACGGGTAATGGTCTTTAGGACACGCTTTATTCAAATCTCTGAAATCTATACACATTCACCATTTTCCTCTCCTTTTCGCACCATCACTGAATTCAATAGCCATTTAGGAAATCGAATAGACTTTATGTGCCCTTCTCTCAGCAATTTCTCCACCTCGGCCTCTATTACCCCGTTCAGTTTGGCACCAAAGTGCCGTCTCTTCTGCTTTACTGGCTGCACCGTCGGGTCTATGTCTAACATATGCTCTGCGATTTCTGGCCTTATTCCCGTCAGGTCATCTGCCGAAAATGCAAACACATCAACAAACTCCCGAAGTGATAGAATCAACGCCTTTGTTACGCCCTCTTCCATATGACAGCCTACCCAAGTGGTCCTGTCTGACACTCCCTCATCATCTCGTCCTGCGAGATCAACCCTAACTCTTGCCTCTTTTCTTAGTGCAATGATTCAGGGTTATCGTTACTCTTCTGCCTCTTACTTTGTGCCTCTGCTGCCTTTAGCGTCACCTTGTAACATCGTCGAGATTGTAGCTGGTCTCCTGTTACTTTTGCAACCTCGCCACCCACATGGAATTTCACCTTCATGCACCATGTGGATACGGTCGCCTGGAAAGAGTTCAAACTAGGTCGGCCCATAATGATATTGTAAGTCGAGCTTGCATCTACGACTAAGAACCTAACCTTCTTCACCTTTCTCACAGGATCCCTTCCTAAAGCCACCGTTAAGCTAACCTCCCCCATGGGCCGAACTTCACTCCGACTAAAACCGTACAAGTTGGTGTGGATTGGTTCTACTTTCACCTCCAGATCCATTTGCTGCAGACAACTCCAAAAGATGATGTCTGTCGAGCTTCCTGTGTCGATAAGAACCCTTTAAACAACATAACTAGCTACTTCGACAGTAATCACGAGAGCATCATTGTGCGGGATGACAATGCCCTGCACATCATGCGCCCCAAAACTTAGAATGGCCGAGCTTGTCTGCACCTTGACCTCGGCCACCTCGTCAGCAACACTCTTCCCTCTATATGTCCTTTTCCTCTCACGATAGGAATCCCCATCCCTAGGTCCTCCGAAAATCATATGGATCACACCATTTTTTGTTGGCCTATCTGTCGGCTCGTCCGTTCTTCCTCGCTTATCACCCGACTCGCGCCACTCTGGTCGCTCCTCGTGGCGCTCCATATCTCTAATCACGAACTCCTTGAAATGTCCAGCCCTAATGAGCCGTTCAATCTCATCCTTTAACTCCCGACAGAAGTTAGTAGAATGGCCATAATCACGATCGTATCGGTAGTATCTATCCCTCCTTGCTGAGGATTTTCGAGGCAGGGGCAGAGGTTTTGGTTGCACAAGTAACTTGGTCTCTCCCTGCTGTTCCATGACCTCAAAGATTTCTTGTTGCGGAGCTTTTAGAAGAATGTAATGCTCATACCTTGGCCCTTTGAACCGATCATCAGGCTTAGCTTCCTTCTAGGGAGCTCGTCGTTCGGACTGACAAAGCTTTTCCTCCCCCTGCTCTGCCTTTCCCTTATCGGTTTGAAGGAAATTCACCTCGGACTCCTCCATGTTGACATACTTGCTGCATCTTTCCAAGAGTCCATCGAACTACTTGGTCGGCCGTTTAGCCAAAGAATCTCTACATTTCCTTGGCCTTAAGCCACGTGTAGGCCCCCTAACTTTTATCTCCTCCACAGCAGTAGGAACCTCCCTGATTCTTTAGTATATTGCGCCACGTAATGCCGTAGAGTCTCAGCTTCCTTCTGTTGTATGTTAATTAGCGACAAATATGTCTTTTTGTGCTTCCTCGCACTTACAAGTTGACTCAAAAACATGGAACTGAGCCTGTCAAAGCTATCAATAGAACCAGGGGGTAATTGATGGAACCAATCTTGCGCCTAGCCCCTTAAAGTTGTTAGAAAGGCCCAGTAACTAACTGCATCACTGTAGCGGTGCCAAAATGCTATGTTATCAAATGACCTCAAGTGCCTAGCTGGATATGTTGACCCATCATAAGCTAGGCTCAGCTCTCTGAAATTGCTCGGCAGGTCTCTTCCCGGCATGTCTTCCGCAAAGGGATGACCACGCGACCTTGCCGCCCCTTTTCCCCTGTACCCTGGCCTATAGCTCGCGCATATGCTCTGTTAGCCTCTCTAGAGTTAGTCCCTCCTGTTGTGCTGCCACCGAAGGCCGAGATTTTTCTGATCTGTCACCATCCTCGTCTCCCCTCTCACGCCGGTGAGTTTGATGCGTCTGGTGAGGGTGCAAGGACAACTGTTGATGCGCGGGCTGTCTGAGCGACTCATTAGCTCGCCGGTCAACTTCCAGAGCCCGCCAGATCGCTTCAGCTATAATCCTATCCAACTCTGCCCTCGTCATATATATTGTTTGATCTCCTACCGTCGCCGGAGGATTCCCTGGGAGATTGATCCCCCCCTGCTAATACCATCTGCTGATTATTTGGCGGGCCGGCATGGTCCGCGTCTTCACTAGAAGCCTGGCTAGCCTGGCCCGTCTCTCCGTCAGTTGCACTGCCGGCCTCCTCGCCCTTGTTGCTTCTGTTCCCCAGTCTTAGGTTTGACCCCTGCTCCTGGACTTCTAAGGTCGGGGCCGGGGATGCGGCCGACGCCAGCAATGTCTCCTTTGGCGTGACAAGGGGCTGTGACCACCCCGGAGGCGGTCCTATTCCGTACGCCCTCTGGATCCAAACCTCGTCCTAATCCTTCGTCAAGTTCTTCTTTGGGTTATCTGCCATCGCTTCCAAATTACTTATCGATGTAAGATTTTCAGAGAAATAAGATGGTTAGAGAACAAATCATCCACCTATTCCCAGTAGAAGCTGAATCTATTCCCACAGACGGCAATTTGTTGCACCTAGAAACCTAGAACCGCTCAATCGCCCTTGAACCGGATTAATTTTCTTGATTGCCAATACCTGTAAAACACGCCGGGGGTGGTCCCGGCGCGGACACTCTGACGCTCAAGTCAGTAGGGTTCTGAGGAGATGATAAGAGTATCATATTTACGAGTGTGTGTATTCTCGTGTAAAGATGAAAGAACCTGTCCCTTATACAGACCAAAGAGTCTTCATACGGTAGGACTTTAGGTGTCATAGAGTCCTCTTTCAGCCCATCTCTTCGCAAGTTATCCAATCCTATAGTTCCACCTTCGCTCAACCTCCTTGAGCAGATCCTGTGCATCCTACCACTCGGACACACCAGCTCAGCTTTCCTACCCACGGTAGCTCTTCCTCTCCTTGATTACGCCGAGCTTCTCCGTAAGAATCCTCCCCATACGAGAGCCAACTCCGATAGCTAACCTTCTTAACAACCAGTCAATTCTTGCCTGGGCGGGCCGAGCTTACCTATACCTCCCTTGTTTATTGTACCTATCATTGCTATTAGTTCGTCAAGGGTTCTGGGCTAGCTCGGCCGATCAAACAGGATTTCCTGCCAAGCCGCATCTTAGATATTATATCAGTGTGAGAAGAACATATCGACCCTAGATTCATGGAGGATGTGGTCGAAGATCGACCATATCACAGATTTGGAGCAGTCTGAGGATTGACCCAGGTACGCTTGGGCACAGGAGCCTTCGAGGAAAATACAGAGGAATCTTTACCCCATGTACGGTGGACACGTGGAGAGATTATATTGGTCTATGGCGATAACCGCCTCTGACACACGCACACTATGTGTGTACGAACTGGCAAGCCGGGCAACTTTTGGGCAGCCAGCTCAACTAACCTGGGTAGCTCCTATGGCAGGTATCTCACCCCTATTTATATGGGTGAGCTTTACATTTTGAGCATGATTTATACACTATACTCTTTAGAATTGAGTAGAACAAATACTGACTTAAGCATCGAAGGCTCTTCACTGGAAAACTCCTCCGGTGTGAGAGTTCTTTTCAGGTGCGCTGCGTTCTACTGGAGGCCCTTGATGACCGCTTCATACTCAGCCTCATTGTTCGACAGCCGAAAACCCATCTTTGTCGCAAACTCCAAACTGTCACCTCTAGGCGAAATAAGCCCATCAGGCCTGCTCCACTCCTCGACACCGAACCATCTACAAAAAGTTGACAAACTCCCTCTAATTCCTCTTCTAGCTTTGTACCCTCATGTATAAAATCAGCTCACACTTGCGCCTTAATCGCCCTCTGCAGCTCGTACATGGTCGAATACTCACTTAACTCGACCGCCCACCTGACTAGTCGACCCGGCACCGAGGGTCGGCCCAATGTCTCTCCCAGAGGCATGCTCGTGCGCACCTTCACCTTATGATTTAAGAAATACAGCTTCAACTTCCTCACCGTTACGACCACCTCCAAGGCACACTTTTCAATCTCGGAATACCTCAACTCTGCTCCATGCATCACTCGACTTACATAGTATATTGGAAACTGAGCCATTCCTTCCTCCCGAAGGAATACTGAGCTCACCGCTCTCTCGCCAATGGATACGTAGAGCACTAAATCCTCTCTCTATACCGGTTTAGCCAAGAGGCAAGTTGGCCAACACTCTATGCAACTCCTCGAAGGCTTTCTAGGCTTCATCTGTCCATTGGAATTTTGAACTTTTCTTCAAGGTTTTGAACAATGGCCCGCTCTTTTCGGCCACCTTAGAAATGAATCTGCTCAAGCCTGCTATTCGACTAGTAAACACCTGCACCTCCTTGACATTCGTTGGCGGCTTCATTTCCACCACTGCTCGAACCTTCACAGGATTCACCTCGATCCTTCGCTTTGTCACCATATATCCCAAGAACTTTTCAGAATTTACGCCAAATGAGCATTTAGCCGGATTGAGCTTCATGCCATACCTCCTCAACGTCAAGAATGTTTTCCTCAGATCTTTAACATGATCGACCTCCTCCTTACTTTTCACGAGCATATCATCAACATAAACTTCCATGTTTCGACCAAGCTGTCCTTAAAAATCTTATCGAAATATTGTAATGTTTTGTTTTGAGATATTATGATGAATGGTTATATTGAGTTGATTATTAGCTCATGCTTTGGTGTTTTGATATGTTGGGGCAATGAAGTCCCATTGGTTTGAACATGAATGGTGTTTAGATAAAATGATTTTGAGTAATGCCCGATATGACTTTTAAAATGAAAATATTTTTTTTAAAAAAAAAATTATAAAAATTTATATCTACTTTGAAAAATAAATTTTCCCTTCTTAAAACTTTGAAAATTCTTTTTAAAATAACGGGGCATTACACACATTATGCTGATAAATTGGCTCAAATTAAGTTGAATTAAGACAGAGCAGTAATGATGTAATGAATGTTTTTTTTTTTAATTATTATTGTAAAACATTAAGTTGAATGATTTGTTAATTCATTTCATTAACATCTAATTCCAAATGTTATACTACATTTCAACTAAAAAATGATCCATACGAGTTGTGTTAATGATGCACACGAGTCGTGTGAAGCCACACGACTCGCCACCATCCCACACGAGTACTCGTGTCACTTACCCACAGGAGTCGTGTCAAAATGCCAAAACGTAAGTCCAGTGTGCTTCTTGTCCACACGACTCATGTCACTTACCCACACGAGTCGTGTCAAATTGCTGAAACGTAAGTCCAGTGTGCTCCTTGTCCACACGAAACGTGTCACTTACCCACAAGAGTCAGGTGATGTCACATGACTCGTGTCACTTACCCACACGAGTCATGTGACTGATTGTGTCTCGATGCACCTTACCGACAGCGAGTCTTCAACAAAAATGAAGCAAAAAACTCAAAGGGATTGAAATAGAGAAAAAAAAAATGANAAAAAAAAAAACAATCCCGTTCTTTTTTCAATTAGGTGAATTGCGAAGATCATCTCAAAATTGGAGCCTATTCTAGTAGAAATGCTCGTAACCGTGAACAGTAAAATTTGGGTATTTAAACCACAAAAAACAAATAGGCGGTAATGGAAAATTAGGAGACAAATCCAGATGAATGTAGTGTTCGTAAGAACCAAGATGACAGATGACAATCTCCTGGTCGTGTAGCTGTTGATGGTGCATGGAGCGGCAATACTGTCGTACTATTATTTTCGACATCGGTACCACTGGGACCAGAGCCTAACAAAACAACAACTGCATTAAACAGTGTAGCAATAGGGAAGAGGTCGCCTACAACTTCCATCCAGTGCCCCTGGTCACAAGAGCCCCCGTCCCATCTTATTCGTCTGACTGCGGCGTCGACATCCATAAAATAAAGTCGTTTGTACAAGGCATGGTAGCTTTCAACCTCATTCGCAATGTTGGCTCTTGCCAATCGCCACTACTCCTGGTCCTTACACATGTAACTCGCGATCACCCGAAATCCGCAGTTCCCATATGCTTTCACATCCAGGTAGCTCTCTACGTATTCCAAAACTCTCCAGGGAATTCTTTGCCAGTGTGGAAAATCAAATATATTTGTCGACCTAGTCTCTGTAATATCAGAATAATTTCATGTCACAATTTATATAATAGAATTTATATAATTATTTAATTAAAATTCAAATAAAAGTTAATTAAAACTATCTCTACGTAATTTATATCTATAGTTATACACATGTCAACGAGTGTCGTTGTCTCCCAGGTTTTTTTCCTGGATCGGAGCCAAAATTACTGTCGGTTTTACTGACCAGCAGTCACATCACGAACAATCCCTTTAGATGAAGCGCAAAGTCCGCTCACCTGTCGATTACCCTCAGGATACGCAACAAATGAATGATTATGCTTTCCCTTCTTAACATTAGGACTTGCACGGATCCTCCAATATGTTGTTCTTGCCACTAGTATGAATTTTATCTCAAAAGGGTATTTACACGTTTTAGTTTTTGTACGTCAGGAAGCATCCTGATCTAAATCTCCTTTTTTACCTCTATAACGTTCCCCTAGCTTACACTTTAAAATCTTCACCTTTCCTCCTTTCGTGTGTTTCGAAATAATCAATTCGAAATCATACAAAAGTGCAATATATTTTACCCACTCAATAGCTTCGTAATCACTAGGAAATTGTCTATCTGTAAAGAAACCAACAATGTAATCAATAACGTCTCCCCCAAAATCTTCCAATGACACCTGCGATATAGTACGATGTTCATAATTTTACATGATAATAAATTTTAATCTATAACATAATAATTTCTAACTTCTAACATTATGAAATCAAGATAATCAATTCTAACCTATAGCATAATAATTTCTAACTTCTAACATGATAAAATCTCATTTCCAATCGATAAGATAATCAATTCTAATCTATAACATAATAATTTCAAAATTCTATAACTAATTTCTAACGTAACATAATCAATTCTAATCTATAACATAATAAGTTCTAGCTTCTAACATGATAAAATCTAATTTATAATCTAACTTCTAACATGATAATATCTAATTTCTAATTCTAAGATAACTAATTCTAATCTATAACATAATAATTTCTACTAATATAATTTTTTTAAAAAATAAATAAAATTAACTAATAAAAAAAATGCCGCCCAGTCGGCCGAACCGATCAGATCAGACGTCGTCCGACCGGTGATTGCGGTCGGGCTTAGTGTCGTCCGGCCAGCATGTTCGAACGTGCACGGCATTTCCGGCCGTAGATGGCGGACGTGCACGGGCATGTCCAAAAATGCCGGTCGGATGGCACCAAGCCCGGCCGCAATCACCGATCGGACAACGTTTGACCGGCAGGTTTGGCTGGTCGGACGGCCGAAAAACGCGCATCGCCGAAAGATAATTGTCGTCGGAAATCGCTTGGTACAAAGGATTCTACAATTTCTTAGATTTTTGAAAAAATAACATAAGCAAAATGATTTAAGAAGGTGGTGCGTAGTAATAAGAGGTACGGTGAATATTAACACCAACTTTTATTTGTATCTATACACGTGTACATGATAACTTTGATCACTTATTAATGACAGTTCCGTGCCCTGTACACTAGTTCATGCACGAGAATCTACAAACATAAACACAAAAACAAATTACAAAATCTTGGAAGAATAGTAAGATTGTGATTCGTGAAGTTGAGGAAACGGGCACGCATAGACGCAGATAAGAGAAAAGGTCAAGAGGAAAGTTAAAAAAATATGGCGAAGAAAAATAAATGAGGCATTGAATATTATTACTAACATCACACTCCTTCTTTCGTCCAATATTTGCACGCGTTACGGGGTAAATGACGTCATTCCTCCTTCCCCACTGCCATTCCTCTGACAACACTGACTGCCAATATTTATCTCGTCCTCACCCACAAATTAATCTCACTGACTGACTCCAAAAACTCCTTAATTAAGTCGGTCTTTATTAATCTTTAAAATGTTAATAACAATTAATTGTAATAACTTCTGCATAATTAAGACCAAAACATGTGTCAAACATGTATTGAAAATCACAAATTGGCATGTAAAATTCTTGAATAGAAATAATGACATATTTTTATTTATTTTGCTTTATAAACTAAAACATTTCAATAAGTAAATTAGGCATGTCCGTGTGCCGAACCGACCCGAAATTTGGTATGATCATGCCCGTTGAATGGGATCCTTGAATCGGCCCCTGATTTTATCAATGCCGATCCATGTTCACAAATTTTCCCAAATTGAACCTAGATTCGGCCGTTCAATGAATTTAAAAATTGATTTTTTTTTTTAAAAAAAATAATGTTTTATTTTATATATATATATAATTACTAGCTAATCTCATTTAATAAAATATTTAATAAGAACATTTTCACTTTCCATCTAAAAGGAGTTACATTTTTTTAATTAATTACTCACTAATCCCACATTTAAGAAGGTTTCTTTTAGTTAAACCTAATTAGTTAATGGCTAAATTAAAAAAAAGTTTCTTTTCGTTAATCCCACATTTATGTTTGTTATTCTCATTTATATATATAAACGTGGCAGTCATTATTGTTGTGCAGAAACTATATATTATTATTTTTTTATTTCATTATGAATTGAATAAGCAATTAAAGTTATAAAAAATATTAATAAATGTATTAAATACAAACATTATAATACAGATCATGTTATATTACAATATAAAAAATGAAATTATTTTTTTTTGTAATTTAATTTCCAGCCATACTCCATCAAACATATAGCTGCAAAATGATAAGAAAGATTAGTTTCATAATTAAAATTAAAAATTTAGCTCCCCCAAATGGTAAAATCTTATAAATTAGTAGTATAGATACATTTAAATGACATATAATTTATAAACTTAGACTTACGCATAATAAGATGAATTAGAAAAAATAATGAATTAAATAAATAAATTATTATAATAGCACAGTCTATATAATTATTATAGCAAAGTCTATATTGTCAATATTATCATTTAAAAAGTTCATTGAAAAAACATATGTATAAAAAAAATTCATATGATCATAATTAGTAGTGCAAAATTAACTATCTTTGACTTTCCATTTGGTATTAATAATAAAATATTTTATATTACTACTATTCAATAAAATGCATGATTTCTGTAGATTTGGTTATCACAATCAACATTTTGTTTTATAAATTAAAAAGTGTGCTGATAAATTGTCTCATATTTTTCATTAAAAAAAACTGTTGGCCGTGAAAAAAAAATATTATTTCACAATTATAAATATAAATATGATTAATTTTCATTAAACAATTCCTCCTTAAGAAAAAAGTGGCGGGACAAATTTCTGCATGATTATAGCATCAAAACATATCCAAAACATCAATATTTTAATGCATTAAAAACCATACTTTCAGCAACAGAAAAGTCATATTAAACGAAAATTGGCAAAGTCGAAGAATGAGGATTGACAAGGCATTGTATGTAATGGCAGATTGTTGCATAATATAGAAATATCAAGCATAATTAATAATCAACAAAAAAAAGTCAAATCTATATAAAAAATCAAAATTAAAAACACAACGTGGAACATTATTGGAAACTACACAATATAGAAAGAAAAATAATTTAATTTCCCTATCATTATCAACACATTCAACTTTTATCAAGACATCTTCCTTTATATTAAAATCAATTTTTTGCGTAAAAGTTTTAAAAATAAAAATTCCTACAGATTCTTTTAAACATTAAACAAGAAATTCATAATATGCGATAAATATATCTAAACAGATTTGTTATAAACTTACCTAATATTTCCAAATTTTGAACTAAATACTAAAAACTTTGAAAAACTTTGGCAAAAGACTTTAACAACTTCGAAAAGCGATTTTGAACAAGTGTTAGCAAAGCTTCACGTACTGATATGATGAGAAAGACGATAAAGAATTGAACTATTTAGTGTTCAAAATCTGAACAAAATACATAAAAGTTACATATATATGTTATAAACTGATATGAACAGATATGTTATAAACTTACCTATATATTTGTTAGTAGAGCTGAACAGATCTGTTAGAAACTTACCTATTTTTTCAATCCCTGAACAAAATACATAAAAGTTTGAAAAAGTTCGACCAATGTCATGTTCTCTTCGAAAAACGATTTCGAAAAATATCTAAATAATTTCGAATTATGTATAAAATATGATATATCTTTGAAGCTTATTCACAAAGAATTTCAAAAAACGACACAGATCATTGAAATAAAAACTACGTTTAACAAAAAATATTTCAGCTCTTCATATGTTTGTAATATTATCGCCCGATTTTGACCAACCTATTAAGATTTAGCAACACGGATTAAGAAATCGGGACGAATATTTATTTTTCGATCACTACTGTTGCCACAAAAACAACATTTATCGGATGTTTTTTCTTAATTTTTTAAGCCTTTACAGGGAGAAAATCTCCGGTAAAACATTTGTTTTGTATTGAATCTCGCCGGGTTTATCGTAAAATCAGGGTTAAGGATTAGAGTTTCAGACAGAGTGAATAACGAGAGAAGCGCCGACATCAAACAAAAAAAAATGACTTATATCACTCTCAAGAAATTTATCTCTATTTATAGTTATGTTATCATTAAGCTGTTTAATATTTGATTTTGGTTACCCTAAAAAATTAAGTGGACTTCTAATTTGGGTTTTTTTTATCATTCAATCAATATATTTCTTTATGGCCCAAAAATTGCCATTTTGTTCAAATGTCTTAAATATTTGGCACATACATTACTTATCAACCAAATACAATTATTTATTTTATAATATTTTGCTGGTATTTTTTTAGTATCTTTTTATTTTAAATTTCCTATATGATCTATATTACAAAACACAATAATTATTTAAAAAAATAAAATCATTATATGTCTTAATTTGAAGATAGTGATTTGTAGTGATGGAGATTCTGTTGATAGAAAAACCACAAACGTTGTATATAAAGAATTTTTAAACAATATTTAGTTATTCTTTCTTAGAACATTTTTCCAATGATTATATTATGATTTTACTATTGTTTATATCTTTTTATTATTTTTTGTTCTATTATATTGCTTTCTGTAAATGCACGGGTTAAAAACTAGTTTATTTTAATTTGCTGGTTAGGCCCGAAACTGCAGGTCCAGTTCTTATTCGTTAACCTGAAGTGCGAACCTGGGCTGGTTCCGGTTCATATAAAATGCAAACTTGAACCGACATTTCCGGCGTGAAACCGACGATTGGCCACTACTAAAGTAATTACATCTATATATATATATATATATATATATATATATGTACATCTATACTATTATAAAAGAATAAATAATTTTGTAAAAATTGCACGGACTAAAAAGTCCTTATATTTATATTATTATTAATGGCAGAACTATAATAACCATTAAGTATCTCAATGTATTAAAATCAAGATTACATATCTCAATAAAAAGGATTCTAAAAGAAATAAAACTCTTTCAAAAATAAAATTTCTGGTCTCTCATCAAGGATGATCTTATGGCAGCTATTCTGAGTTTTTTCAAACTGGCATGCTTTTAAAATATTGGAATCATACTGTTCAGTCCCTCATACCCAAATGTCCCAATCCTGACACTCTCAGTCAATTTAGACCGATCAGTTTGTGCAGTGTGGTCTACAAAGTCCTATCTAAAATCATTGCTCAAAGACTGAAACTTTGCTTAACTCAGTGCATTAGTGATCACCAATTAGCATTTGTCCAGGGAAGACAACTTTTAGATAATGTTATAATTGCACAAGAAGCCTTCCACTATCTTAACAGACATTCATCTGGTAGGAATTATTTTATGGCTCTCAAACTTGACCTAATCAAAGCTTTTGACCATGTAGAGTGGATATGTCTTAAGAAAATTATGCTGCAAATGGGGTTCCATCAGGATTTTGTGAAATTGGTAATGGTCTGTGTGTCTTCTGCAACCTTTTCTTTCAAAGTGAATGGTAGAGTTAGTGGTTATGTCACACCATCTAGAGGGATTAGGCAGGGGGATCCCTTATCCCCCTATATATTCATAATTGGGACTGAACTCCTATCTACTCTCATCTCTGATGCCTGTAACAAAGGTCATTTGCAAGGAGTTAAGCTATCCAGGAATGGGCCTGCATTGACACACTTATTATTTGCAGATGATTCTTTGTTTTTATGTAAGGCAGGGGTGGATCAGGCTACTGTTCTTTTGAACTTGCTAGAGCAATACAGGCTATTTTGTGGTCAACAAGTCAATTTACAGAAATCTGCTGCCTTTTTCAGTAAAAACACTCCTTTGCAGCTTCAGCACCTTATCTGCAACACTTTGAATGGGATTGTGGCTCACAAATCAACAAGGTATTTGGGACTCCTTCTAGGCATTGGAAAGTCAAAGAAAGAAGTCTTTGATTACCTTTTCACCTCTGTCAAAGCCAAACTGACTAGCTGGAAAACAAATTTGCTTAGCTCTACTGGGAAAGAGGTGCTGCTCAAGGCTGTGGTGCAAGCACTTCCTATATTTACAATGTCCTGTTTTAAAATTCCCCTTACTTTATGTTCAGAATTGGCTAAGTTATGTGCTGAGTTTTGGTGGAAATCAGGAAATCAGGAATCCTCTGGCATTCACTGGAAAAAATGGACTCTTCTGGCTCTTCCTAAGCTGCAAGGAGGTCTAGGGTTTCTGGATTTTAGATTGTTCAACCAAGCCTTAATCTGCAAACAACTATGGAGGATTATAACCAACCCTCAACTCTTGGTCAGCAGAGTTTTGAAGGACAGGTACTTCCCAAATAACTCCATTGTTCATGCTGATAAATGTCAAAATGGGTCTTGGTTGTGGAATTCTTGGATGGATATGATGCCTATCTTCTCTCAGTGGCTAAAAATTAAAATTAGGAATGGGGTTAACACCAGGATTGTTGACTTCAACTGGGTTCCCACTTTTTCTACTCAGCTAATGGAACTTGCCAGGGAACATCTTATTTGGGTTAAGGACCTACTGTTAGACAATGGCAGGAAATGGAACACATGGCTCATTAACCAAGTTTTCCCAGCACAAGACAGCACAACCATCCTCAACATCAATACCTTGAAACCAGACAAAGAAGACAGGTTCTATTGGGGATTACACTAGAAAGGTCTGTTTACAGTTTCCAGCACTTATGATCACCTTGTTGCTAAAAAACTCTCCCAACTAGACATCCCAGAATGCAGTTCATCCACTCCTCAGAAGAGAGCTTTGCAGTACAAATGATGGAAATTGAAGATTCAGAATAAAGTTAAGCACTTCCTATGGAAGTGTATTTCAGGCACCCTACCTGTGGCAACTCATCTCAGGAGAAAAGGCATTGATATTGATACTACATGTACTATATGTGGAGCTGCTCCTGAAACCATGGAACACCTGTTCTTCTCATGTCCAAGAGCTGCAACATTTTGGGAGTTATCACCTGTCACATGGGATCCACAAACTTGCTGCACTGACTCATTCAAATGCTGGTGGCAACAACTCTGCTCCCTTGGCTCTTCAGAGGTAGCCGAAGCTAGGATTCAACTGTCAACGTACCTGCTTTGGTGGCTCTGGAAGTCAAGAAACCTATGGGTATTTCAAAAGTCTCTGATGCCAACCCATAGAGTGCTTATTGATGCTCATTCTGACTGGTTGCTGTATACTCGAGCTGTGGGCTGACTTGTGTGTTTGTTCTTTGTTGTGATGTTTTTGGCTTTCTTTTTTGGACCTGTTTGTTGTATTCTATATATGTTTTAGGACTGTTCTGTGTGTCTTTTAGTTTTTCTGGGGTTTTATCATCTTGTTAGGCTTTGAAGCAGTGGCGGGTGATAAGATTTCTCTTTTTTCTTTCTCCTAGTTTGTTCCAGTTTGTTGAGGCTTTAGGCCATCTTGTATGTGCCTCCCAGTTTGTCCTTTCCGATTTGTATTTCTCAGTTGTACTCTATACATTTTCTCTTTTGAGAATTAGTAATACAATCTCTATCGTTTCGGGAAAAAAAAAAACAAAATAGATTTAAATAGGTAAACCAAATATAAACTTATCAATAAACGAAAAACTAATAAAAGAGATGCAAACTATTTCAAAAGGATTGAATTGCATTAAAATTTATTCCTAAATAGTATGCAGAACAGATAAAAAGTAGGAAGAGTACTATTCTCAATTGCACAACATACAATATTAAGTACAAAATACTATAATATATATATATGTTACAATAATGTATATTTTTATATTACTAATTACATGCATAACTACAAGTCACAATAAACAAAGTTGATATAACATAATTATAAAATTTACGTGAAACAAATAACATGGCGTATAAAACTACTCAAATGCTTTTTTCAAAAAAATAGAGTTTCAAGTAGGACATATGAGGAAAAAATAAATAAAACATACATGATATAACATGGAAGAAAACAAAAAATATAACTTTTACATGAATTTATTGGCATAATAGCAAATATAAAATATAAAAAGCATATTATTATTTTAATTTTATTCATATTGAGATTTAATTGCAAGAATTCAAATATTAGAATACAGTAATAAATTGATTAGAAATAATTATAATATTTGCAAATAGCAAATTTTATTTTTGTTATAATATGAATCTATATATATATATATATATATATATATATAGAAGTGCGCTCAAATAAGAATGAATCATAGTGAAAGAAATAAGAATGAATCTACACCACTGGATATACCATATCAATGGTCATGTTTAAGTCAAATTTTACTAAATAATAGTCAAACATGTAGTCAAACATATGTATTTGACCCCTCATTAAGGGTATATGTGTAATTAGACACAATACACATGGAACCCATCTTTTCCACCAACCCCAATTCACGTCACTCACCACACCCCACCTACCAATCTCTCACACACTTACCCGTCTCTCACACACTGCACACACACTTCACACACACACACACACACTTAATTCTTCCTCACACACTCAGTACACACACAACCTTTGACCGCCGGACACCATGGAACAACCACAGCCTGCCGCCTGATGCCGCGCCTCCGTCGACCGTAGCATGAGAGGAGCGCCGTCCGATAGTGCCTTCCCAACAGTTCAGATTCGCCGCCTGCTGAGATTCCGACGATATGCCGGTGCCTGAACCCCAACACCACCAGCCACTCTGTCTCCATCGAAGGAAACATCCGCCAGTCCATCGCTTTTCTCAGCGGCCGCCCGTCGACAGCTCCGAACACGCGGCACAACTCGGCGTCGGCCGGTGGTTTCGTTGCTTGAATCAAAGTGTCTCCGATTTCGAGATTCTATTGTCGGCAGGTAGGTGTAACCGGCTTTACTGATGAGGATGCTCGCCGGCCGGAGACAATATGGTGAAGGTGTGGTAGTGAACCTGTGATAAATTGTAGGGGCATGTTCAGAGGTGTGAAATACAGATTATGTTTAGGGGCATGATAGTAGACATTAGACAAATTGTAGGGACCATTTTGTAATTTTACGAACTATAATTATAGTTTAAATAATTCATGTGTTAAATATAATTTATAAAAATCACAATAAATATATAATAAAAATAAATAAGTTGTACAATATGTGTATGTAAAAAAATATAAATGCAAAAAAAAAAATAATAATATTTTTTATTATGGTTCGATCAATTTGTTTTGTTTTTCTTTTTTCTTGTAAATAAAGTTGACATCGATATTGTTCAATCTGATAGTCATTAATATGTAATTTGTCTAATGCTATGGTGCACTGATTCAGTCGTTATTGTGCAGTCTAAACAGATTGAACATTTGTCTCAAACCAAATTGAAACTGAACGACATACTGGGTTTACCGTTAACCAAATCACTCTAAAAATTTAAAATAAATTATTTTTTACTTTATAAAAAATATGTAGTATTTTAATAATTATCTATTATATTTTTATATTATTTTTGTAAAAAGGCATAATATTTTAAAAAACCATAATCGATGACGTGCATACCCAAAATCACTAATGTGCATATGGAACATTAGTGTGTATATGGTGTAACATCAGTGTGCAGTCACTAAAGCGAGTAATTTTTATGTGCATTTTAATTTTGGAAGATTTAATAATGTGTACTATAATTAACATATTATGTAGTTATTAAATTGTTTATCAAATAAAAATTATTGTGTATGTATAAATATTTATTTATTAATATTGTATATTGTTGTTGGTTTGAAATAAATAATATATATAATATAAAAAAATATTTTTTTTTTATAATTTGGTGTTCTATTATTTCTTTTTAAATAGAGCTAAAAAAAATTTAATACATGTGAAAATGCACATTGTTTACTAGTATAAATGTGCATTCTCGAATGCATTAATGTGCATTTGGTATAATATTATTGTGCAATTTGATATATGTTAATGTAAGTGCATTATCGAATGCGTTAGTGTGCATGTGGTATAACACTATTATGCAGTCTAATAGCCACTAATGTGCATCTTGTTTAACAATATTGTTCACTATGCTGTGTGAGTTTTTCTATTTTATAATTGGTTAACCGAATTAACCTAAACAATTGGAATAATTTATTATTTATATTATAAAATTTTATTTATACTTAGAAATTTTTAATTATTATTTTATATTATTTCAATATTATACATTATTTTTTGTTTAATATTTTTATTTATTATCTTAATATATATATATATGTATAAAAAAATATAAAGTATAATATTTTTTATAAATTACAATTTTGGCCCAGGTACTAAATTGAAATATAATAAAAAAATCTTAAAATTCCAAATAAAACCCTATGGCTTATCAAATTTTCAACTTAAGGCCCTTATCACAATTCAATTCCAATTCATCTGCAACTAAGATTCAATTCCAATTCATATGCAACTAAGCCCGGCTACGTGACGTCAAGCTCCATAACGTGTTCTTAGGAGCCGATAAAGGGCTGAGCATCGTCGGATTCTGTCCGATGAGGCGCGACGGGGTCGTCAATATGTGTCTGGCGAGGGGGGAAGAGAGAGATCTCGGCGGCTCGACGGGGTCGTGAATATCTGAAGGTAAATCGATCTCCCCGGCGCCGGTGTCGTTGCAGCAGACATGGACTAGGGCGACGTCGACGTCGGTGAATAGTCGATCCGTGAGAGGAAGAAGTGGGAGATGATGGAGGTGTCGGCGTCGGCGGAGGGGAAGATCGGGAGGCGCCGAAGAATGTGTATGTGTGTGTACAGTGTATCATTGGAGGATGGCCGACGCCGGATTTCATGGCAGTGGCCGGGATTCCATTCACAGACGGTCCTCTCAGTCGCCGACGGCGGTGGTTCTGTAGCTTGTCCCGGAAGGTGGTGGAGGTCGCCGGCGGGAGATCTCTGTGCGTGTGTGTACAGTGTGTGCTTGTCTGTGTATCGGTTAGTACGTATGAAAGAGAGAGAGAGAGAGAGAGAGAGAGAGAGAGAGAGGTGGTGGTGTGTGACAGGCTGTGAGGGTGTGATGGGGTGGCAGTTTTTTTATGGTGGGGTGGGTCCCACTGAGGTGGATTGTTGGTATATTACCACACTACCCTTAAAGACAACTAACCTTGCAACTACAGACAACTAACCTTGCAACTACAGACAACTAACTTTCCAACTACAAACAACTAACCTTCCAACTACAGACAACTAACCTTGCAACTAGAGAAAACTAACATTGCAACTAGACAGAACTAACCTTGAAACTACAGATAACTAACCTTACAACTACAGATAACTAACCTTGCAACCAAAGACAACTAACCTTGCAATTAAAGACAACTAATCTTGCAACTAAAGACAACTAACCTTGCAACTACAGACAACTAACCTTGCAAACTGAATACAACTAAACATTGCAAATAAAAACAACTAACCTTGCAACAAGATAGAACTAATTTTGCAACTACAGACAACTAACCATGTAACTAGAGAAAATTAACATTGCAACTAGACGGAACTAACCTTGCAACTACAGATAACTAACCTTGCAACCAAAGACAGCTAACCTTGCAACTAAAGACAACTAACCTTGTAGCGCACCGATTTTCACAAGATAAATTAGAAAAGAGCACTAAAGTTAAAACGGTATTTTAAATAAAACAAACAACTAAACTTTTGAAACGAAAGTATATTTAGTAATAATTAGATTTTTTTTATCGTTGCTCACTTTGATAAAGTAATTATAAAATATATTAAATTAAACGAAAACTGGAATAAATGAAAAGAATCTAAATATTCAAAATTTGCAACATCTAGAAACAGAAAAGAACAACTATTAACCACCTATTGAAAATACCGTTTTTCAACAATCTCACATAATGAATAAGTTTGTACAAACGGTAAATGACTTTGTTCAATTTAAAAAAGGCGATGACACAAATTTGGCGACTCAATCAGCCGATGGAAGTCAAAGAGCTCAGCCCTAATTACTTTCAATTCATTTTTCAAAGTAAAGAAGACAAAGCCCGTGTAGCCAGTGGGTCGAACTGGAGCTTTGAGAACCAGTATATTATCTTGAGAGAATGGACTACCAATCTAAACTGCAATCATCCATGTTTTCAGGAAATCAACCTCTGGGCCCAGGTTACAAATCTTCCGTTGAACTGGTTAAGTGCAGAAGTGGGGTTGAAGATTGGTAGGACTTTCAAAGAGGTCAGTAATGTGGTTATAGTAAACACAGGAAGTCATGGGGGAAAACTGCTGCGACTTCTCGTTACTCTTAAAATAGATGAACCGATTCCTAGAGTAGCTCATATCAGATTAGGGGAACAGATTGTAAGTGTGGGTTTTAAGTACGAGAAGTTAATGAACCTCTGTCATTATTGTGGAAAAATTGGCCACCTAGATCGTACTTGTTCTCGAAGAATTCAAGATATCAAGAACAAAACTCTAAAGGATGGTCAATACGGTGACTGGTTAAAAGCTGCAGATGGTCCTCGATGGTTGGGAGCTCATTCAGGGACAAGACATTCTCCCCCAAATTCACCATCGTGCTCAGAGGCAAGGAGTTCATATAAAGCTTCAAACAGTCAGGCAGAGAATAGCAATCAAATAATTCCCATCCAGAATACTTCTCAAGTGCCATTGGAGCAGCCTTTAGAGAACTCAGGTACCTGCATTTCACCAAATCTGCTGAACTCAGCTGCCTCCATTTCATCCTCCTCAAATGCACTAAGTCCTGAAGCTCCCGTCTTTCTTACTCAGTCAAATGCTTCTAAGTCTGCTACTGGGATGGAGGTTGAACTTTTTAAACAAAATGATTCCGCTTTAGTTATTGTGCAGCAAGATAAGAAGATAAGGTCTGTACAAGGACCTTCAAAAACTTGGAAAAGAATTGGGAACAAGACTGGCAGGCTTCAAAGGGAACCAGTTATTCCCATAGTTATTGATAACATCTCGGGTTTAAAGAGGAATTCCTCAGTGAGTGATCTTCCAGAATCATCCAAAGAACCAAAGCTTCTGAAACAAGGTGACATCTCTAACCAAACAAATATTTCTGAAAAGGTGGGGGCTGCCAGCCTGGAGTGGCACCCAAGTGATCAATGTTAGCCATGGTGTGGAATTGTAGAGGGCTGGGTGGGCCCTCTACAATTTCCCACATCAGAGAGTTATTGAAGACTCATCACCCCAATTTTCTCTTCCTCTCAGAAACCAAAAAAACTAAAGCTTTTGTTTGTACAGTTAGTAAGAAATTAGGTTTTGAAGATAGATGTATTATAGTGGATCCTTCTGGTCTTAGTGGTGGATTGGCTTTATTCTGGAAAGACAATGTTGTTATTCAGCAGGTGGTAGTGAAAGAGTTCTATATTGCTGTGCAATTTCATCTTCCTCAGGCAGTGACTCAATGGGGGATATTTGTTTATCTTAGTCCTGTCAGAACAATTAGAACACTTCAATGGGACACATTGTTGGTGGACAAATCATATTGGGGCAGCAACTGGATCTCAATAGGGGATTGGAATGATATTCTCTCCTCCTGAGACAAGAAGGGTGGCAATCACAGGCCTCAGATCTCTCTCTCTGGATTCATTAACTTTGTTAACAGTATGGCCATGGAGGAGCTAAAGATGGAAGGGCCTCTTTTCACATGGTGCAATAATAGGGCTTTCCCAGCTTTGGTGGAAGAAAAATTAGACAGAGCTTTTGGCTCCTTGGAGTGGAATCAGAACCATCCAAATGCTTTCGTTCTAAATAAGATTAGAAGTGCCTCTGACCACTCAGCTATCCTATTGGACCAAGGTCTGCCTAGGGAGAGGAGGAAAACAATGTTCCATTCTGACAAGCGGTAGTTAAGTATGGAGGGCTGTGAGGAGGTAGTTAAACAGGCATGGTTGACAGAAGTTAGTGGCACTCCCTTCTTCAAGCTAAAAGAAAAATTTAAACTCACCAGGATTGCCCTTCTGAAGTGGAGTTCCAGCTTTCAATCTCAAAGGCAGGCATTCATAGCAGATCTCAATCTTAAACTCGAAACTCTAAATGAGAATAAAGCTGACATTGACTGGGAAGAGTGGGAGACTACTAGAAGAAGTTTAAATGCAGCTCATAAACAGGAGGAACTTTTTTGGCAGCAGAAAGCAAAGTCCAAGTGGCTTAAGGATGGAGATGCTAATACTCGATTTTTTCATGCTCTAACTTTACAAAGAAGGAGGAATAATGCCATTACCAGACTAATATCTCCTCAGGGCACTATCTTATCTCATCAGAAGGACATTGAAAAGCACATTGCAGATTTCTATAACAATCTTTTTTCCACTGAAGGTTGCTGGGGTGGGGATACTATTCTGCCACTTATTCCTTCTACAATTATTGCTGAAATGAATCAAGCTCTGCTAAAGCCAGTGGAAGAAGAAGAGGTTAAGCTCTCTTTGTTCAGTTTCCATTCAGATAAATCTCCTGGGGAGGATGGAATGACAGCTGCCTTTTATCAGCACTTCTGGGGCATAATCAAAGAAGATCTTATGGTTGCAGTTCTAAGCTTCTTCCAGACAGGTATGCTGCTCAAGTACTGGAACCATTCTGTGATCTCTTTAATTCCTAAGATCCAAAACCCAGAAACTTTGGGGCATTTCAGGCCCATAAGTTTGTGCAGTGTTGTTTACAAAATAATTTCTAGGATTTTGGCTCAAAGACTTAAAGTTTGTCTCACACATTGCATAAGTGATTTTCAAGCAGCTTTTGTGGAAGGAAGGCAATTGGTGGATAATGTGATCATAGCCCAAGAAGCTTTTCACTTCTTAAACAGACATGTATCTGGTCCTAATTACTTCATGGCACTTAAATTGGATCTTGTTAAAGCCTTTGATCGAGTTGAATGGATCTGTCTGAAAAAAAATCATGCTGCAAATGGGATTTCACATGGACTTTGTTAAGTTAATTATGATCTGTGTCTCTTCAGCCTCATTCTCTTTTAAAATTAATGGTTCTCTCAGTGGATTTGTGACTCCTTCAAGAGGCATTAGGCAAGGGGATCCTCTATCCCCTTACCTTTTCATCATAGTGGCTGAGCTTTTGTCTGCTCTGGTTGTGCACTCTGTTGATAATGGGCTTCTCAAAGGGTTGAAAGTTTCCAGAAATGGCCCTTTGCTTTCTCACCTTTTGTTTGCAGATGATTCTCTGTTTTTTTGCAAGGCTGGGACTGATCAGGCTTCCATACTCATGAACCTGCTAGAGCAATATAGATTGTTTACTGGTCAAGTTGTTAACCTGCAGAAATCGGCCATCTTTTTCAGCAAGAACACTCCTCAGCACATTCAATTTTCTATCTGCTCTCTGATGAATGGAATATCTTCACACAGATCCACGAGGTACCTTGGGCTGCCTTTGGGTATTGGTAGATCAAAAAGAGAAGTATTTGATTATCTTCTAGATTCTGTCAGAACTAAGCTCACCAGCTGGAAAACAAAATTTCTTAGCACTGCAGGGAAAGATGTGTTGCTGAAGTCAGTTATTCAAGCTCTTCCAATTTTCACAATGTCCTGCTTTAAATTGCCAATTTCTCTGTGCTCTGAAATCTCTAAGCTTTGTGCTCAGTTTTGGTGGAAAACAGGTACTGACCAAACTCAGAGCATTCACTGGAAAAAATGGAGCAATCTATCTCTGCCAAAGCTGCAAGGAGGGCTTGGTTTTCTGGACTTGCAGCTGTTCAACAAGGCTTTAATTTGCAAGCAGCTTTGGAGGGTAGCTTCTAATCCTGATCTTTTGGTCAGCAGACTTCTTAAGGATAGGTACTTCCCCAACTCCTCTATTGTTCATGCTAAAAAAACTCAAGGTGGATCTTGGATGTGGAACAGTTGGGTTGATGTTCTTCCTATTTTCTCACAGTGTATGAGAATTGAGGTGAGAAATGGGCTTCATACAAAAATTGCAGATTTTAATTGGGTTCCTAAGCTCAGTAAACCTACTCCAACTTTAATTCCCATAGCTAGAGATCATTTGATTTGGGTGAAGGATTTGTTGGTGGATGGTAGTAATCTGTGGAATGAGTGGCTTGTTAAACAGGTCTTTGATGCAACTGATAGTAAAGCCATTCTGGCTATATCTTCTCTTCATGTGGACAGAAATGACAGATTGTACTGGGGGTTGGAGAGAAAAGGGAACTTTTCAGTGTCAAGTACTTATAAATTTTTATCCAATCTCAAACTCTTACAAGCTGATATTCCAGAGAGCAGCAATTCCTCTTCTGTTAAGAAGGAAGTTAAGTTTAGATTCTGGAAGCTCAAAATTGCTGGTAAGCTTAAATTCTTTCTGTGGAAATGCTTAACTAACACTCTTCCTGTGGCTGTGCAATTGATCAAAAGGGGAGTGAATCTGGATACTGTGTGTGCTGTGTGTGGAGGGAATCAGGAAACTGTGGAGCATATCTTTTTTGACTATCCAAGAGCTCAGAGATGCTGGGAAGTTAGCCCTGTCCAGTGGGATGGACTTTGCAGCAGGACAAGCAACTTTTCTGACTGGTGGTTCCATGTTTGTTCTTTAAAGAAGTCTGAAGTGGCCGAAGCTCGCATTCAACTAACTACATACCTGCTTTGGTGGCTTTAGAAGTCCAGAAACCTCTGGATTTTTCAAAAGTCTTGGATTCCAGAACATGTGATTGTGAAGCTTGCTCTCTCGGACTGGCTTGAATTTTCCTATGCAGCTGCTAGTTCTTAGGTTTTGATCTTCCTTTTCCTGTTTTCCTTGTATTTTTGTTTTGGTTGAGGGAGTCTTTCCCGGCTAGGCTTTATTTGCAGTGGTTCGGGTTGGGCTTTGTGGTTTCTGTTGGTTTGTTAGTTGGCTTATTTGACATCTTTGTAGGTCTTTTGTGTTAGTTGAGGTTCTAGACCACCTCGGGTGTGTCTCTCAGTTTTATTTTCAGTGTTTCTGTATCATGTATTCGAACGGTGTTCGCCGCTTTTTTATTATAGTTATATCTGTCGTTTTGGGAAAAAAAAAAGATAAAATCAACAATTAGTAAAATATGTTACTTTCACTTTGTCCCACCGCCAACGCTTCACCGAGCTCCTTGACCTGAAAATATTTTTATAAAAGAAAGGGCTAAGCCAACAATGCTTAGTGGGGCAAAACATGTCACTTAAGAATATTACACAATTACACAATGAAAATACTTTTACATGACAGTGAATCTCGAACATGTTTTACGTAGAACTAAATCCACGGAGTACTCGGCCATAATGTCATTGTCTAGCCAAAAGGCTACATGAATTTCAAATCGTAGGCAGCATTGATTAACCCGAAGGTTACATATATTAGCATACGGAGATCACATAAGTAACTTGAAAGTAACAATGAAACATTCATATAAGACATGTACATGATCGATTTCTTGTAAAAAATAAACCCCACCTTGATAAATGGATGAATGAGGGATGACAAGTTTGAAATTGAAAGAATGTCTACTTCTCAGTGTAATCCAACTCTACAAATGTGAAATATCTTGAATCAATGCGATTTTTACACATATATTATATATACCACACACACCACCAATTATTCTATATGAATTTATATGTATGTTTAACATATACGCTATGTATATTAATTATTTATTCTTCTTTTGATGTATTATATGTACATAGACATAGAGTTATATTTATCTATTTTAAGATTTAATAACCCTTCATCTAGTTTATGTGTGTAAAATCGCATTAATCCAAGACTATTTCATTGTAGAGTTGGATTACAAGTAGGCATTCCTTCAAGACAAACTTGTCATCCCTCATTTATCCATTCATCAAGGTGGGGTTTTATTCTTACAAAGTTCATGCACATGTCTCTTATGAATGTTTATTGTTACTTTCAAATTATCTATGTGATCTCCGAATTCAATTGCCTGCGGGTGGAAATTTATGTAGCCTCTTTGGCTATACACTAACATTATGGCCGAGTACTTCGTGGATTTAGTTCTACGTAAAACATGTTGGAGAATCACTGTCATGCTATAATATTTTGATCGTGTAACTGTAAATGTTTGTAGGTGACATGTTATGACCCACTAAGCATTTTTGGCTTAACCTTTTTTTTATAAAACTATTTTTCAGGTTGAAGGAGCCAGCAACGTACTAGGGAAAGGGACGGATCGTGTTAGGGATTTTTCTTAGTAATTTTGTTTCAAAATAATGTCCTCTTTTGTTAAGTTTATTATTGAGATTTGTCAACGCAATTGTTTTGAAACTTTGTTTTAATATAAGATCTATGCATTTTATTTAGAATATTTTGACCTATGCTTCTGCATTTAATTTTACAAAGGAGAAATAAAATGAGACCCACCTCTCTTCAAGTCCCTCTTCGAAATCCGACAAGGCTTGGTTGAAAAAGCGGGAAGTGAGCGAGGAGCGGAAGCCCTTCTACATGGTTGGAGCTCCCGAGATAAACAAGACGGGTCTAGTAAGTGCTACGACTTCCTAAGACCTAGAGGACCCACAAAGCCATGGACCAGGGTTGTTTGGGGAGCTTGCAATACCCCCAAGCACTCATTCATCCTATGGTTGGGGGTGCTCAATAGACTCCGGACAAAAGACCGTCTAGAATTCCTTGATGAAGACCCGATTTGCCCTCTATGTGGTGCCGTGAATGAATCTTCAAGCCACCTCTTCTTTGAATGTTCCTTTAGCTCTGAGATTTGGAGTGATATTCGCACTTGGGTTAGCCTCCGGCATAGGCCATTAACCCTTAAAGGTGCCCTCAAATGGACCAAGAAGGAGGCGATAGGTGCGAGCTGGAGAGCCAAGTTGAAGAAGGCGGCTTTGGCGGCCACCGTGTACTCCATTTGGAATGCAAGGAACCGATTAATCTTTGAAAACGAATACCAACCCCCGAGCCTTGTGATCCGAAAGGTAAAAACACATGTATGCCCAATGTGAGGAGCACCAGCGTGCGATCATGGCAATGGTCCGCGCCAATAGCCATGCGTGCCCGATGTGAGGACCACCATTAGGACGAGATCCCGAGATCCCTTGGGACTGTTTTGCTTTTCTCTTCTTGAGACTTTTGAGTGACCAACCGACTTGTAGTTGGCCTCGTATTTCTTTATTTTGCGAATGAGGAAACGACTTGTGGTTTCCCATTACGCTTTTGTAAGCCGTTTACCGGTTGTCTGAACTCAGTTTTAATTTATATATTTACATTTAACGATAAAAAAAAAAGGACAACTAACCTTGCAACTAAAGACAACTAACCTTGCAATTACAGACAACTAACCTTGCAAACTGAATACAACTAAACATTGCAAATAAAAACAACTAACCCTGCAACAAGATAGAACTAACATTGCAACTAACCCTGATTCAATAACTTTGCAACATATTTACACTAACTTTGCCTTACCATATTTACTTCATACACAATACATATTATGGTCAACGGGTCAACGCTGGAGTCAACGCCGTGTCAACGGTTAACGCCGGAAGTCAACGATTTTCGCCAGAAGTCAATGCTGGAAGTAAACGGTCAACGCCAGAGTCAACAGTCAACGGTCAATGGTCAAAATAATATTTAACAAACTAAAATAATTAAAACAAAAAATTATTATTTAAATAAAGAGATAAATCTTGGCCACATATCTTGATACACTTTTAATGGCTAGGATTGAGTCTCATGTCCTCATTTTAAGAATGTGTCCTTATTGGAATATATTGAAGAATAAGCCTAGACCGGGTTTAATGAATAAAGCGGGAATATATTGAAGAATAAAAACTTGGGCCATAAGGTACACTCCCCATATAAAAGGGGGCTAAGATATCTCATTCTCACACTCTATTTACATTCATTGCTGTACACTTTGGATTTGGAGTTTTGGAGTGATATTGACTTGAGCGTCGGAGGCCCAACGCCGAGACCCCTCCCGGCGTTGGGTTCTTTCAGGTACGATGGTCATCCAAGTTGAAGGAGCCCGAGTGAAATCTTACTCACTTCATTGGCACCGTCTGTGGGACCCGTTCAAAAAGCCAAACGGAGTTGCGATCGAAAAATTACGAAAATCCTCCTTCTACTCAGTTGGCCAACGTGCTCAGATCATAAAAACGTATACATCAACGGGTAGATCTCATCGAAGTGAATCTCCCCTTAAAATCTCATTCAAAAATTCATCCGGGAAGGCGTTCGATTTGGCCGGTCAAGCTTTCCGGATCTAACAGATTTTGGTCAACATTCGACCTTCAAATGCGTTTTTCCGGTGATCCGTGAGGGCTATGAAAAATCCGGGAGCACCATTGGAATCCTCTCGTCGAGACGAGTCTCCAGCATGTGACCTTCGCCGGCGCCACCGTCAGCCACCGCCAGCCGCCGCGAAGAATCCTCCGATCGGGAAAATCTTTACATCATCACAAAGCTCTTCTTGTGCTCGTCCTACCCTTAAAATATCAAGAAAAAATTTCACACGGAAGGCCGATTTGGATCTAGAAAAAATTTGGTCAACCGGTCATCTTTCTCGATTTTTCGGCGATTTTTGGCGACTTACTTGAAACCGGCGGCACCACCGTAATCTTCTCTCCGAGGCGCATCCTCGGTCGGTGTTCTTCGTCGGAGCTGAAGACGTCTTCCAGCGACATCTGGCATCTGTCCAGCGAGCCGCCGCCGCCATGCTCGCAGATTCGCCTAGTGCAGGGGATGCTGCTTTGTACAGCCCAGCCCGTCTCCACACCTCAGCTCAGTGCATGGCCCGACGGGAGGGAGCCCAGATGATGGCCCGCGTCCGTGGAAGCATTCATGAAAGGCCCAACCCACGGCCCATCTTGAAGCTCAGTGGAGAGATCCACATCGAGCAGCCCAGCAGTGAAGGAAGGAAAAGCGCGGGCCGCGCCCAGCCGCACAGCCCGCTTCGTTCAAAGCGCCCGACCAGCGATGAGACCGCGTCTAGCCCGCGTCCAAGCCCGCACTTCAGCCTGATCCCAGCCCGCGATTGGCCCTGTCCGCAGCCCGCGTTCGGCCCAGAAGTCGGCCCAACATTAGCCTGTGATCGACCCAAACGTCCAGCGCGGCCCAGTCGCTCTGGTATGGCCCGCCAGCACCCCAACGTGGCCCATGTCGCGCCCAGCCCCCTACAGCAGCCCAGAATGCTACCTACTTGGTCCAACAGCCCCATTTTGTGCTCAAGACTAATTCGGGATGATTCGACGCGAACGGTAAGGTAATTTGAGATAATATTCTCATGACGGAGGTATGTAAGTGATTTAAATTATGGACTCGAGGAATTTTTAAATTGGTGAAAATTGGAGAATTATTTGGATTAATTCATGGAATTAGTTGAATTATTTGTGGAGTATTATGTGATTTATCCGTGGAGCTTATTTGGATTATTTGTGGAGCATTATTTGATTTGCTCAAGGAGTTTATTCGATTTATTTGTGGAATATTATTTGATTTATTCATAGAGATATTGGCTTATTGAGGAGTACTATTGGATTTATGGAGGAATATTATTGGATTTATTGAGAAGTATTATGTGATTTATTCGTGGAATTATTTGATTTGCTCGAGGAGAATTATTTGATTTGCTCGAGATATTTGATTCATTCGTGGAGATTATTTGATTTATTTGTGGAGAATATTTGATTGATTCGTGGAGATTATTTGATTTATTCGTGAAGAATATTTGGTATATTCGTGGGGACTATTTGATTTCTTTGTGGAGATATCTGATTTATTCGTGGCGATTGTTTGGTTCATTCGTGGGGAAAGTATTTGGTGTATTTGCGGAGAAATTATATGGGTTATTTGTTACACTTGGAGAGGGAGCAATATTTTGCATAGCACTAATTAAACGAGGTTGTTTGAAAATAAATGTGGGTCATGATTTCGAGTTGAGGATACTTCGTGATAATGCTTGGCGTGTATTTGGTGCATTTATCAATTTTATCGATGGGCTCGAGGAGATGGATTAATATTATACAACTTGATATTTGATATATTCGGTGCCTCTCATTTGGATTTCATGTGAAAATGTGGAATTTTGTTCGAATTGATTATTCATAATTTTTAAGCATTTCATTGCTCGAGCATGTCATAAATCGAGGAGATGGTGATGTTTGTATTTGATCTCTTGTTTTTCTTGTGTGGAGAATTGCAAAATGGATAACGTGAATATAATGTGGATAATGATATCTCTCTGAATTCTTGTCGAGGAAACAATGAAATAACCCGAGTTTTGACAAGCTATGGTGGACGAGTTGTGAAGTTTCGAGGACAAAAGGAGCGAGCACGAATCCATCAAAGGAGGGTGATAATGAGGGATGAGTCTGAATGATGCCGATCATCGGTGGCAATTTCAAAGGTAGAAATCATTCTCTTTTGGAGAGGTAGGATAAGGGTATTATCGACCTTCAGGTATAAAATTAATCTCAATCCTTGTGAGCGGTAAAGTTCGACCGACGCAATTTATTGAAACATTGAGTCTCTTAGCATGCTTTTTTGGAGAAATGTTCATTGTTTTGGATATTCTGGGCGAAATGTTGCTGGGGTTGTGGTGTATATGGATATGTTTAGAATTATTATTCAGATGACTAACAAAAAGCAGAAAATGAGGTGTTCGTGGAGGCTTGAACAAAAATCTGGCATGACTAAGGCCTTCGGGCTGGCCAGTCTCGAGTCGTCATGAGTAAAGAGCTCGGTATTGGGAATAACTCATTCTAATTTTTGTTTGTTGCATTCGTTTAATGATTGTTTGTAGCTGCAGAGTTTGGTTTGTTGTAATTGTTTGTCGAATTTATGGTTTTGTGAAATTCTGGTCGACTGTACATTTGAGTGGGTGTTTATGCGATTTCATATCGTGGTAAAGAGACTTGCATGTAAATTGAGGTGCGGTATAAAAGCATATGGACCAATATGATTGTTTTGATTTATTCATTTCTTGTTAATATCGCTATCGGGATTGCAAATTGGATGATGTGGATAAAATGCGACTAATGGAATTTGTTGTATTCTTGTTGAGGAAAATACATGAGCAGGTGGACTGGATATAGGCTATAGTGAGGAGTGGAAAGCATGGAGCAAACAGCAACTCAGGTCGTCGTGTATAGACAGGAAAGGGAGGTCGAAAATTACGCTTGATTTTTTTTATCTTGTTCAATATAACTATGCATTTGATGGGACTAACGAAAATGATCAATTACTATTCTATCTCGTGGTGTTTGGCGTGTTTTCTTGTCTACCTCAGTGGTAGGTCGAAGTGTTCGAGCAGTTCGAAGAAAAAAATCCACCATGATTAAGGCCTCCGGGCTGGGTGGTCGCTTGTTTCTGGAACATCCCTTTCGGGGTGGGCAAGTCATCGAAGAAAAAAATCCACCATGATTAAGGACTCCGGACTGGGTGGTCGCTTGTTTCTGGAACATCCCTTTAGGGGTGGGCAAGTGGTCGAAGAAAAAATCCACCATGACTAAGGCTGTGAGGCTAGGTGGTCACATGTATCGACCACTCATTCGAGGGTGGGCATGTGTTTGAAGAAAAAAATCACCATGACTAAGGCCTTCGGGCTGGGTGGTCGATCCTAGTATTGGGTCGTTGAAGATATGGAGCCTATCGGAGACCTCGGAGGCAGGTCGATGATTTTTACTTGATTTTGGATTTCGTCGAATTTATTTTTCGACCTTAGTGGTAGGTCGAGGGAGTTCATCTGGAACAATTCAAGGAGTTTATTTGCAAACCTCGGTGACATGTCGATTGATCTGTATTTGATTTCGGTTGTGTCAAATTTATTTTTCGACCTCAGTAGCAGGTCGATGGAGTTTATTTGGAGCAATTTAAGAAGTCTATTTGCAGACCTCGGTGATAGGCCGATGGAGATTGTTCGAGGACCCAGTGGTAGGTTGATTATCTAGGTCGATGGTTTTATTTGGTTTTGTTGAATTTGGCTTTCGACTTCGGTATGGTGTTAGGAAATTCAGTTTTCGAGAGGATAAACAGCAGGGTTGAATTTCAAATTTTGAACTGAGGGGCAGATGATAGGACGAGGTGATAGAAAGGGTTTATCTTTGAGTGAAGAGGCTCGAACATCGTGGTCGAGAAACAACAGACATGAGTTCAAATTTTCAACTTCAGGTCTTCGGGGAGAGATCGAGAGAATCTATCAAAGTATCATGGAAATCCAAGTAACCAGCTTGAGAGATAGCAAAGGAAGGTAGACATTGCAGAATGAGGATCATAAGAATCTACTCCAGGAATCAAGGTTCGACCCCAGTGGTGGGTCACTCGGTTTCGACCTCGGTGGTCGTTCGGCTTTGGGTGTTCGACCCTAGTGGCGGGTCACTCAATTTTCGACCTCGGTGGTCGTTCGACTTTTGGTGTTCGACCCCAGTGGTGGGTCACTCGGTTTTTGACCTCGGTGGTCGTTCGGCTTTTAGTGTTTCACCCAAGTGGTGGGTCATTCAGTTTCGACCTCGGTGGTTGTTCGGCTTTTAGGTGTTCGACCCCAGTGGCGGGTCACTCAGTTTTCCACCTCGATGATCGTTCGGATTTTGGTGTTCAGCCATAGTGGCGGGTCCTTTAAAGATTGGAATATCTCCAAGGATTTAGCGGTGGATAGGAGCGCTTGGAGGCTCGCTATCAACGTGCCAGAACCGTGACTTTTTCTCCTTTCTCTCTCTCTCTCTCGTTTTTTTTTTTCGATCTCTTCCTTTTGGTTCGAGCCTTTTTGTGTTTCTCTTGGGTTTCATCTTTAGCCTACCCCTACTTGCTTGGGACTAAAGGCTATGTTGTTGTTGTTGTTGTTGAATTTCCCGCCAAAATAATTAATGACCTTCCAAAAAAGAAATTATCACACATGTTTAAATACAAAAAAAAAACATTAATTGCATGACATGGAGTAGCCATGAAAAAAAGGATTCGATTTGTATTTGATTTTGTATAAATCCTTTTTGTAAGGTTAACTTTTTTTTTTAATGATAACATGTTTTTGTGGTACAAGAATCCTTTAGATATGCACAAATCTAATTTAATATGTGTTTTTCATTTTTTCTTTATAAAAATTGATTTACACAAATTCATTGTTAATAAAACATTTTTTCCTTAAATAAATACGATCTACACGTTTTATATTCATACAAATAAATCTAATTTTTAATATTACTTTTTATTTTACTCCCATAATAAGCAGTTTTCTAATAACATTATCATTTTCAACAACAAAACATACAAACAAAATCAAATATTTCAACGATCCTCTTTTTTTAGTGTATCACAATTTTTGCGGTGAAACATCTTTTAGATATACATTAACCAAATTGTATTAATATTATATATATATATATATATATATATATATATTTGGTAATAAAATTTGATTCACACACGATTGTTCATATTAATTATTTTGGACTACAAATGAGAACGCTATAATAAAAAAGATAGATATGCAATCTTTATGGAAATCTGATTTACAAGTGTTTCTATTCATCAATAAATCTCTTATTTAAATGTAATATTTTTATTTTATTTTTTAATCTTGTTTTTAGATACAATCTAAATCTCTTTTTAAATGTAACAAATTCATTTTATAGATGCCATTTTATAATTATTCTAAATAATGCAATCGAATTGGCCGTAAAATGAGACTAAGAGAATAAAAGAGATAAACACAAAATTCACGAATCATGTAACTGTTTTTGAATGAGAATGCTATAATAAAAAAGATAAATACGAAATGCAATCTGTATGGAAATCTTATTTACAAGTGTTCATATTCATATAAATAAATCTCTTATGGTACATAAAAACCTCCAACGGGCTGAAATCGGCTTGCTCGAGTGCTTCCTTGCCGGTTGAACGCCTTTAGACCTACAAAATCTCTCACACTGGCGGGGTTTTCTGGTGAAGAGGCTCCGATGCTTAAATGATTATATGTAGGAGATAAACTCTAAAAAATTCAAAGTAATATGAACGTAATGCCTTAAAATCACATATCTCACCTCTATTTATAGGCGCGCGGTATCTGCTGCTAGAAGGCTGCCCGGATGTGATGAGCTGGTTTTTCTATCTGCTCGATAGTATGATTCCTTTGTGTGAGAATGTGTCAGAGATGGTTATGAGGCATGGACCAATGAGGTGGTGCCACGTGGTTTTACCCCTGTGAGACCTAATTCCCCGAAGGCTCCTCCTTATCTTCGAAGGTACGACCAGCTCTAGGTCAGCTGAGGTAAAGCACTAACTGCTTAAAGTCTGAGTTCTGGTTGATCGGACGACTATCTACCATTACGTCGAGTTTCGATCAGGCCATCCAAAGACCTAGCTCGACCTGTTCGTAGTGCATCTAACCCTTTAGATTTTCTCCCATAGTGAAGGCTCTTAATCTAGCGATGCTCAACCATACCATTCTGCTATGATTCTGCTTTAAGCAGTTCCCACGGCCTATTCGACCGGTTTATTCCTTTAGGTATGGTCCCACATCATCTTATTTGAACGTAATAATTTTATTTTTTCTTTACATATTATTATGCAATAGAAACAATATAAATGATCATTTAAATGTAACAAATTTATTCTAAAGATTATATTTCAAATTTATTTCAAATTTTGGAATCAAATTAGTGATAAAAGCAGACTAAGAGAATGTTTGTTTATAGATTTTTTTTTTTTTTGATTGGTTTTTTTGGTTAACCATAGTTAATTTTGAAAATGTTGGTTGAGTTAGATTTGAGTGGGAGTTCGAATTTATATTAAAATAATATTTAAAATAAAATAATTAAAGTTGTTTTGATGTAATGTAGGAGAAAAGTGATTAGAAATGATAGGTAGTTAAAATTATGGGAGTAGATGAATAGTACATTAAAGTTGATTTAATTTGTAAGGATGATTGATTGATATTATTTAGTTATATTGATAATATTGAGGATAGTGGGAGTTGAGTTAAAGTTTAGTTAAATTTGAGTTTGGATTAAATTTTTTTGAAAAAAAGACTTACGAAACACACAATCCACTAACCATGGAAACAATTTTTTTAATACTACCATAATATTTGGTTTTCTATTCAACTACAAATCATATTAATTAAATCAAAGATTTTTAAGATCCTTTTTTTTTTGTGTCACGATTTTCATGGTGAAAATCCTTTTCTTTTTGGTGTCATCCGAATAAGCAAAATTTTTGACATTTACCACATCAATAAATCTTATCAATTTAATTTTATACCATATTTTTTGTTATGACACAAATGTGAGGCTTATAAATATCCTATCAAACTCATACGATAAAAACATCTTACCCGAAACAGTCTTTATCGTATGTTGGGTTCTTTTTGAAGAAACTGCTTTTGTAGTCATGGCCAGTTATATGTTGTTGTTTCACGTGTAACTAATAGTAATGAGTTGAAAATATTAGTTTTTGGGGACGACGAGTTACCCAGTATCTAACTAATAATGTTGTGTACAATGACATTTTTAATAATGTGTGATTTATTACTAACGAAGAATTTATGGTTACTTTATAAATACCTTACGTATTATAACTTATTGGGTTATAGCCTTCAATTTATAAATTTTTCCAAAATAAATACATCTTGTGCATCGCACGGGTTGCATACTAGTTATGTACTATATAATTTAGTTAAAATGTATCTTTCATTAAAGTAATGTTTAGTGTCAATGGACTACAAAGAGATATCTGAAGACAGAATTCAATTAACTACATATATATTATGGTGGTTATGGAAGAGCAGGAATTTATGTGTTTTTGAGAACACAAGAATACCAGCAAAGAGGATCATTGACAATGCAGTACAGGACTGGAGAGATTTCAAAGAAGTGTAGATGAGCAGACTGGGATATACTAGGTCTAGTGTCAGTTGTATGTTCAAGTTTGTGTATCTGATTTCATAGTTGAGTTCCTGTGTGTGTTTTGAGCATTCGGGTGCATGTCATTGATAGTTGAGCTGGTTATGGAATATTGTAATTTTTATTTCGATTAGGTTGCTGATGGATATGTAACCTCCCATTATTATAGGCTGTGTAAGACTTGTGTACTATTTGGCCGATTGGCTTATGAATATGAGTGTTGATGTCTTTGGAAAAAAAAAATGTTTAGCAACTAATTTTATTTACATTTTTATAGAATAAAAAAAAATCAATTTTTAAAAAGCAACAAAAACTTATAAACCGAAATATAATGATAAAACTATAATAGAACAATGAATAACATGTAAATAAAATTAAATGCTAAGTCATATTTACAAATAGATGTTTATTATTTAGGATATGTTTTATATTTAATAAATTTATTATAGTAAAACTATAATTACAAGGATTAGTAAAAGAGAAAAATGTATAATTTATTGTAAAATTATACAAGTGAATAATAAAAATTAAAATTGAGTTAACTAAAAGTAATTGAACATAATTATAAAATAAGTTATAAAATATGTCAAATTTGAATAGCGGTCTTTTTCCTTAACTAGAAAATATCACATTTGTTTCTATCATGATAAATTATATAAAATATTTTGATATACTTTTATTGTCTTAGTATGAAATATAAAATATTTTTAATATAAACTAAATAATACATAAATATCTTACATTCTATGAAATATTATTTTAAATACACAAATTATTTTTTAATTGTCAATATTAAACCTTTTTTGTGTTAACTACTCATGAAAAAAATACATGATTGTGCATAAACTAAACATTGAGATTTCTGATGTACAAAAATATAACATAAATAAAATATAAAATGGTGTTTAATTACTTTTTTTTTGCATATTTAATGATTTATAATATGTATATTTGTTAATTTTTATATAATTTTTTTAAGTTTCAATATTTCATGATTCTCCACAATGGGTT
>BKCP01005738.1:468979-491019 GCA_008636005.1 Striga asiatica
AGGGGCGGTCCACGACGACCGCTGGTCGGAACTACGCCGTCACCAGGGAAGGCCAATTGATCGGATTTTGGACGAGCCTCTCGGATTTGGGGGAAGGGTTTGAACAAATATGCATTTTGTATTAACTAAATATGCATCATCGATGAACTTAATGTGCATCATGAATGAACTAAATATGCATCATTATATATTTAATTTAAATTTAACAAATACACTAAAGATGAACTAAATATGCATCATAAATGAACTAAACTAGTTTTTAACCCGTGCATTTGCACGGAAAACAATATAATAGAACAAAAAATAATAAAAATATATAAACAATTAGTAAAAATCATAATATAATCATTGGAAAAATGTTCTAAGAAATAATAACTAAATATTGTTAAACAATTCTTTACATACAACGTTTGTGGTTTTTCTATCAACAAAATTTCCATCACTATAAATCATATCTTCAAATTAAGACATATAATGGTTTTAATTGTTTAAATAATTATTGTATTGTGTACTATAGATCATATAGAAAATTTTAAAAAAATACTAAAAAAATACCAACAAAATATTACAAAATAAATAATTGTATTTGGTTGATAAATAATGATATGTGCCAAATATTTAAGACATTTGAACAAAATGACAATTTTTGGACCATAAAAAAATATATTGATTGAATGATAAAAAAAGCCCAAATTAGAAGTCCACTTAATTTTTTAGGGTAGCCAAAATCAAATATAAAACAGGTCAATGATAACATGACTATAAATAGAGATAAACTCCTTGAGAGTGATGTAAGCCATTTTTTTTTGTTTGATGTCGGCGCTTCTCTCGTTATTCACTCTATCTGAAACCCTAATCCTTAACCCGATATTAAGATAAACTCGGCGAGATTCAATACAAAACAACTGTTTTACCGGAGATTTTCTCCCGGTAAAGGCTTCAAAGATNAATACGAAGTGTATATTTATTATATTTAAATTAAATATATAACGATTCATATTTAGTTCATTATGATGTATATTTAGTTCATTGATAATGAAGCATATTTAGTTACTATGAAGTGCGTATTTGTTATTGTTAATACGTAGGGGAGTTGTTTATTCTCCTGTCGTGGAGCTTGTTAGTTTAGCATGTGATTTCCCTGTGGGTGCGTTGTGGGCTATTGTTAGCTTCCAGGCTGATCTTCAGATATGTCCTCCACTAGATTCGGTTCAAGAGTTGTCTTATTCAGCTATCGGGTTGTTCTCTAGTTGGAAGTATGTGTTTTTGTAATAAATTTTTCTATCGTTCTGAAACAAAATAACTTAAATATGTCATGATGCATATTTAGTTAATTCATAATGCATATTTAGTCCATAGAAAATGCATATTTAGTTAATTCATAATGCATATTTAGTCCATAGAAAATGCATATTTAGTTCATCCATGGTGCATATTTGTTAGATTTAAATTAAATATGTAACGATACATATTTAGTTCATTCATGATGCATATTAGTTCATAGATGATGCATATTTTAGTTCATCCATAGTGCATATTTATTATATTTAATTTAAATATTTACATGTTCATATTTAAATTATTCATTGTTCGCAAAATATTTTCACTACCCGCAAGTGTACGGTATAGCTATAGTAAGCGGCGAGCAAGGTCGTATTCCATAGAGATTGTTGTTAAAATAATCAAGTACCAAAATATTGACGATTAAATATTATTTAGACTAACTCAAATTTGAATGGTGATTTAATTCTAAACTAATGAATGACTGCAAAATAAATTCTAACACTAATGAAGGCTTGTTCTAAGATAAATCAAGAACTAGTACGTAGCCCGTGCGATGCACGGGACATAAGTATTAATGAGTTATTTCCACAGAACTTGTCCGTTAAGTAGCTCGTGCGATTCACGGGAGATATTAAATGAGTAGACCATAGGGCTTGTCCGTTCAGGCCTAAAAATAATAGAGTTTAATCATCTATCTTTTTACATCTTTTCATCAAAGTCATTTTTTTTGTCGGAACATTAAACCTGAGTCTGGTAGCACTAGCCCGTAAATTAATTAATATATTATCTCGCTCACATGTTTATAATAATATAAATTTGATTCATCATATATATTTATTCATTGATATAAGAAAAATAACAATTTTATGTAATCTTGTTCCTCGTATAATACTTATATTATTTCATTATAAAATTTATTGTAGTATAATGTCATTATTATTATAAGTTATAGATGTAATTTTCTTCTTCTTTTTGTTTTATGTAATTAAAATATTTAATGTATGTTCATATTATTTATTAATGTAATTAATTTAAATTATGTAAATAAATTTAAAGTAAAATATTTTGTACAAACATTTTACAAAATATACACAAATGTTTTTTTAGAATTTAATTTTTTACAATAAATAACAGTTTTGAAATTCTATGCAATTATTAAAACCGATAAAACCTGCTTTATTAAAATCGATTAAATCTTTATTTATAGATTTGACATTAAAACCGATTTTATGAGATTATTTTAACTAAACCGATGTTATGGAATAAAACAAATTTATACTTACATTTGACTTTTCCAGCAAAGTAAAAAAATCGGTTCTGATTTTTATCCCATAACAAATTTTTAATGTCAAGCTATAAATACCGAAACAAATCTGTAATTAATGTTATTCTATTTCCAGCAAACATTAATTACCTTTGATATTTCTTTATACTAAATCTGGTAAATGGGATATCTTTTAATATAAGTATAGATGAGAAAATAGATTCTAGGCTATGCTTTCCTCGGGATTATTCTAGCAAAGATTTCTTATTCATTCAGACCATATTTATTTCTACCAATCGTAGGGATAATCAATACACCTTTCTCTCGAACAAGTTAAATCGTAGATATTAATTGTTATTTCTCTCTTCTCGGTCTCAAGATGAACAACTAACTCCCATAAGTTCCTAAGATTTGGTCTCTTACGTTATGAATTCCCCAATTCTAGTAATCAACTATCTCCTTTCGGTCTCAAGTCAATCACAAATATGCACAAATACGGGCCCTATATTCACACAATTCATATAAGCCCAAGAAATTGGTAAACGAATGATAAACCAGAATGAATAAATAAAAACACTTCATAAAATAATTCGAGTACTCACAAATCCTAGAATCTCAAAAAGGTTTAGCTACTAAACGTATTCTCAAAACTCAAAATAAATAAATCCATGAGTTCAATGAAGAAGAAAAAGAGAAAAGAAAGAAGAACTATTGTCGCCGTTAGTTCCCGAATCTTCAATCTTGACTTCCTCGAATCTCTCGTGTGTTTCCTGCTTTCTCTAGGCCTCCAAAGATGTCAAAAGTCTCAAAATTGAGTTCCTCAAGTCTCTTTTATATTGTAGGGCAATTATGAGTCGAAAAATGGAAGAAATTGCGTAAGAATCCTAGTTCCCGCTGGTGTGTCTGCGCGTCACACGACTCGTGTCAGTGATCCACACGACTCGTGTGACCTTTTCTCCAACTTCTGCCAAACACCCAGACTCACACGACCGGCCACACGACCGTATCACACGACCCGTGTCACTCAGCCACACGACCCGTGTGAGGTCACACGACCGGTGTCACTGTCCCACACGACTCATGTGAAAATGCCGTAACGAAACGTCCCTTTTTCCTCATCCACACGACTCGTGTCACTGTCCCACATGAGACGTGTGCCTCAACTGCACCAGGTTTTCGTCGTTTTTTGCCCCGACTCCATTTTTAACGCTTTTTCGGGCATATTTCCTGCAAACTAACGACAAAAAGTACCTCTATCATAGATTAATAAATAAGACATAATGGTGCACAATCGAACAATAAACACGGCCAAATATCATAATATATCACTCATAATGTATGTAAATATGACGAATGTCATACAAGATGCATATTTAGTTCATTGATGATGCATATTTGGTTAATATGAAATGCATATTTAATTTATCCATATTGCGTATTTATTATATTTAAATTAAGCATATACATGTGCATATGTAGTTCATTCATGATGCATATTTAGTTCATAGATGATACATATTTAGTTCATCCATAATGCTTATTTGTTATATTTAAATTAAATATATACATTTGCATATTTAGTTCATTCATGAGCATATAATTTAATACAAAATTCATATTTAGTTTATCCATATTACATATTTCTTATATTTAAATTAAATATATACATGATTCATATTTAGATCATTGACGATGCATATTTAGTTCATTGATGATGCATTTTCAGTTAATACGAAATGCATATTTAGTTCATCCGTAGTGCATATTTGTCATATTTAAATTAAATATATAATGATGCATATTAAATTCATTCATAATGCATATTTAGTATATTCATGATGCATATTTAGTTCATCCATATTTCATATTTCTTATATTTAAATTAAATATACATTATGCATATTCAGTTCATTTAAGATGCATGAGATGCATATTTAGTTCATCCACAGTGCATACTTGTTATATTTAAATTAAATATATGCATGATGCATATTTAGCTCATAAATTGTGCATACTTGATATTGTTGGTGCATATTTAATTCATAAGAACTGCATATTAAATTCATATGCAATCAGAGTTTTGGGACTCGGATAGGCTTTCTTAAAAGTTTTAAAATTGTTGGAACAAAGAACTAAGATAGTCGAACTAGCCAAATTTAGTTCATATCAAGTGCATACTACTTGGTGCATTATTACTTCATACATAATGCATACTAAGCTTAAAAAGAAAAAGAAAAGAGTCAACATCGGAAGTCAATGGTCAATGCTGAAAGTCAACGGTCAATGTTTGAAAAGCGACGGTCTCCGAGACAACCGTCAGAAAAAGGATGGCAAATAGAGTCCCACTTTACCCAGTGGTGTTGTCTCCCCACCGGGAGCGTCCCTAGAAAAAACAGGCCATGATCTAATCGAGCTCATGGGAGGGGGGGAGGGTCAAGGACCATAAGGAAATGAAATGGAAGGGCGCTGCGGATGCTTTTGATGAACGCAAGTAGACCCCCAAAAGAGAGATGTCTATGCGACCAACCAGAGATCTGGTCGATCATCCTCTGCCTAACGTCTGCAAAGAGCGCTCTCGTGAGATGGCCCATGTACAGAGAAGCACTAAGGTAGGTGATGGGTAGGTCACCGCGAGTGAAACCAGTACGCTCGTGGACCCGTTGTGCCCACCGGTCCATAGTATGGTGGGAGAGAATGAAAGTTCTCTTCTGCACACTGACAAGCTGACCAGATTCCAAGACATAGTGCTACAAAAGGTGCATAAGCTCAACCATTCCATCATCAGCTGTACGAGTGAAGATGATGAAATCATCCGCATAGGAGAGGTGAGAGATGAGGGGAAGACTATAGCCTCGAGTGCTATAGGCCATCCTCGGGTTATCACGGATGAAGGTATCAAGGCAATGAGAAAGATAGTCCGCTGCCAGAATAAAAAGGGGTAGGGGATGGGGGGAGGGATAGGGGTTCCCCCTTACGGAGACCCCGAGCAGAAGAGAAGAAATCAATGGGGCTACCATTATCCAAAATCGAGAAGGTGCAATGCTCCACACACGCCTCCACAAAACTGATCCATTGCTCGAGGAAGCCCATCTGGTGTAGAACCTCCTTGAGTAAAGGCCAATTGACCCTATCATACGCCTTTGCCATTTCTAGCTTCAACGCAAGGTTTGGGGCTCGCAACTGATCTGCATGGGAGATGTCTTGGATCATCTCCTGGACCAGAAGGATGCTATCACTAATGATATGTTCTTAGACAAAACCACTTTGGTTCGGAGAGATGAGGGATGGAAGGAGAGGTGCAAGGCACCTAGTATGAATTTCGAAAATGAGCTTGTTGTTCACATTACAGAGGCTGATAGGCCTGTCATCCGACTAAGAGCTCGGGCAGGGTTTTTCTGAGATCAAAATGATAGAAGTAGCCGTTAAAGACTTTATCATCTAGTGACCAGAGAATAAGTCCAACATCAACCTCCTCGACATCAGACTCAACGAACTCCCAGCAGGTCTGATAGAAGAGAGCCGAGAAGCCATTGGGACCAGCGACGCTGTTGGGATCAATCCTGAAAATAGCCTTCCTAACCTCCTCCCTGTTCGGGAGGTCATAATGGTCAACAAGGTCGACTGGCGGGGAAATGGTACGGAAAAGATGAGCATTGGGGGGCGCAAGAAAGACCATGTCAGAGGTGAATAGAGCATGGAAGTGCGCCACGACCAATTGCCGTATCTGGGACTCATGAGTCAGGGATGACCAATTGTCCTCGATACAGTGAATAAACGACCTGATACGCTTCTATCTCACAACCCATGGAAATACTTGGTATTGCGCTCCCCCTCAGCAATCCAACACACGGCAACCTTCTGCTTTAAGAAATCCTCTTCCATGAGGAGACAAAGTAAAGGAAAACTGAAAACTTCCAAATATAAAACCAGGAAAGACAAACATCATTAAATGCATCCATATGAGTTCTCATTTTCTTGAAAATGATGTATCACTATTTCATTGTTCTCAATTCTTCATTGCTTTATTTACAACAAGCCTACATATATATATTAACATCATGTGCGGCTACTCTTTGTATCTTGATGGATAAGATACTCATTCTCCACCACACACTCACAGCTAGGGTTTAAGATGCTTTTAGTTTTTGTCTTCATGCACGACCATAATCCACGTCAGCATCCATGTGGCTAGGTCGAGTCATACTCTTAACACCCCCTTCAATTGTATACATGATCTTGAAGCTAACATCAACTTATTTCTGATCCATGCATAGAATTGCCCTGAGATTGCTTTGTTAAACACATCTGCTATTTGCTCTGTTGGTAGTAGGTGTTGAACTGCTACAACTCCTTTATCTACTTTTTCTCTAATGAAATAAAAATCTAATTCAAAATGTTTGGTTCTTAAATGGTTAACCGGATTGCAAGCTAGACAAACTGCACCTCTATTGTCTACCCATATAACATTTGGTTTCTTGTGTTTAATTCTCAGTTCATCAAACAAAGACTGCAACCACAACACTTCACAAGCCGTTTATGAAACACTCATATACTCTGCTTCTGTTGAAGATCGAGAGACAACAGTCTGCTTCTTTGCACTCCATGAAACCAGATTACTCCTCATATACACACACAATCCACTAGTGGATTTTCTGTCATCCACATCTGAACCATAATCAGCATCTGAGAAGGCTCTAACATTGAAATTGGATGATTTATCTATTTTCAGTCCAAAATCCATGGTACCTGTTAGGTACCTCAAGATCCTCTTAACTGCCTTTTAATGCTTGTCCAATGGAGTGTGCATGAATTAACATACTTTGTTCGCACTGAAAGTGATGTCTGGTCTTATGAGAGGGAGGTATTGAAGAGCTCCCACTATTTGTCTGTAGAGTTGGCCAGTATGAAAAGGTTGGCCATCAAATTTTGATAGGGGTGGATGATTGACCATTGGTGTACTAATGCCCTTGGCCCCCTTTATCCCAGCCCTATCTAAAATATCTGAAATATATGACGACTGAGACAAGAATAAACCAGTTGAAGTTTGAGAAACTTGAACTCCTAAGAAAAAATGCAAAGTGCCAAGGTCCTTAAGAGAAAAATAAGAAGATAGGTTCTGAATAGTGGAGGTGATGAGCATGGGATCATTGGCAGTGATGAGGATATCATCTACATAGGCTATGATAAAAATAGAAGAAGTAGGACCATGTTTAAAGTAAAGAGAGGCATCTGCTTTGGAGGTGAAAAAACCAAGTGTGAGAAGTATGGAACTTAGCTTAGAGGACCAAGATCTTGATGCCTGTTTTAAACCATAAAGGGATTTTTTAAGCTTGCAAAAAAGAGTTTGATCTGAAGAGGCTGCAAAACCTTCAGGTTGCATCATGTAGATATCTCTGTCCAAATCACCATTAAGGAATGCATTGTCCACATCTATTTGATTAATCTGCCTTCCCAATGAAACAACAAGTGACAAAATGACTCTTATGATGGTTGGTTTGACCACTGAGCTAAAATTTTCTGAATAATCAATGACTACATCCTGTGTGTACTCTTTGGCTACAAGCCTTGCTTTATGCCTAGAAATTGTGCCATCTGGGTTAGTCTTTAATTTGAAAACCCATTTTGATCCTATGACATGTTGATGAGGAGGTAAGGGAACTAGATCCCATGTGTGGTTTTTCATGAGTGCTTGATATTCTTCTGTCATGGCATTGTGCCAAGCTGGGTGTGAAAGAGCTTAAGAGACTGTGGCAGGTTCTTTATCATGAAGAACATCAGTGACATAAACCTTTGGTTTGGAAATGACTGACTTAGATCTTGTTATCATGGGATGGCCACCTGCAACAGAAACATTAGGAGCAGTAGCTTGTTCAACAGGTAAATCTATGATAATTTGCCCAATTGGAATGGTTGAGTGTGTGGAGTTGGAGCTACTGTGAGGAGGAGTTTGGAAATGAGTAGAAGGTGAAGAAGGAGGAGTAGTAGTGGAAGAGTGATGAGAATGTTGTGGAGGAGTAGAGTGGGGACTATGAGAAGCTGCATGAGAGGGAGTTGAATGTGTGGAATTAGTGAAATAATGTTCCTATATGTTCAGAATGAAGTGGAGGAGATATGTGAGGATCAGAGGTGTCAATGTTTGAGCGTTGAGATGTAGTATGGAGAGGAAACACATGTTCACTGAATGCAATGTGTCTAGTGATGATGATTTTTTTGTTTGGCAAAAGAACTTTATATCCTTTGTGCTGTGGGCTGTATCCAATGAACACTGCGCACTTTTTGGTTGGAGTTTGTGCGTATTATGAGACTTGAGGAGAGGGTAACTAAGGCAACCAAAGCATTTAAGGAATTCATAGTCTGGCGTAATGTTATACAAGGATTTATAAGGGGAGTTATGATGGAGGATCTTTATAGGAGTTCTATTTATAAGGTAAACAGCACTAGAAAAGGCCTCATCCCAAAAGCTATAAGGAAGTTTAGACTGAGATAGAAGAGATAACCCAATTTGAACAATATGTCTGTGTTTCCTCTCTGAAAGGCCATTCTGTTCTGGTGGGTATGGACATGGGAGTCTTGAGATGATTCTCATTTCAGAGAAAATAGGTTTCAATGCTATGAATTCTCCTCCACCATCAGACTGAAAAGCCTTAATAGTATAGTTGAATTGATTTTTAACCAGGGCAGCAAAGTGAAGGAAGGCATTTTTAGTGTCTGACTTGTTTTTCAACAGATAGAACTATACAAATCTAGTGCTATGGTCAATAAAACTAACATAGTATTTGAACCCTTTATGAGAAGTCACAGGGGCTGGACCCCAAAGATCTGAGTGAATAAGAGCAAATGGTGTAAGGTTTTTTTTCAGTAGAATCATGAAATGGCAATTTATGAGACTTAGACTGTAAACACACATCACAAAGAGCAGTGGCATGGTTATTATCATGAAAAGAAATGTGACATTGTTTCAAGGTAGTTTGAACTACATCATAGGCAGCATGGCCAAATCTTCTATGCCATAAGTCAAGATCAACAATATTATTAGAATCTGCCAAATTGCAATCAGAAGGAAGACAAGTAAATAAAGATGAACAAGGCTGTGACACTGGCTCTGAAGCAAACTTGAAGCAACAAAAGCTATCTTTAAGTGTGCCTTGAAGAAGTTAATCCCCGGTCTTGATGTCCTTCACAAAACAGTAGGTTGGATGAAATTCAAAGGAAACATTATTGTCTTTGGCAAACTTTGAAACACTAAGGAGATTTTTGGTGATATGAGGGACATGCATTAAGTTATTGAGGATAAAAGGCTGAGATGAATGAGAAGATGGACAATTTATCATAGTTTTACCAATATGAGCTATCTTCATACCTGCTCCATTAGCTGTGTGCACCCTTTCATTCCCATTGTACTCATTTGCCAAGGATAGGTTACTGAGATCATTTGTCAAGTGATGAGTGGCTCCTAAATCTAGGAACCAATAGAGGTCTGAGTTGCTTTCACTGTCTTGAAGACCAAGGCTAGCTACATTAGCTGTGAGGCTATTGTTGGCATTTCCTTCTGAGCCAGCAGTTTGATTCTGATTTCTGGAGATAAAGTTTGGATCAAACCTAAAATAGCACTCTTTGGCAGTGTGGTTATTGTAATTACATATTTGGCACCTAGCTCGGTTGTTCCCTTCAAAACCACTTCTGCCCCCTCTTCCTCTATATGATCCCATTCTTGAACCAACTCTTCCTCTTGAGTGTGTATTTTGGCCAAAACCTCTTCCTTTGTTAGATCCATATCCTCTTCCTCTTCCTTGGACATGAGTGGTAAGATTTGCAGCCAAATATGAAGAGTCTCCTTCTCCTGTGTTATCAAGTACCTCTATCCTGCTTTCAAAGCTTAGTAGAACTGAGTATGCTTCCATCATTGAATACTTTTCTGTTCTTGAGGTGATGTTAACCACCACAGGGTTGTATTCCTGCCCTAAGCCAACCAAGAGGTGCAAGATCTGGTCATTCTCCTCAGACCTGCAGCCGCTAGTAATTCACAGATCCCCTTGACTTTGTTAAAATACTCCCTTATCTTCAAGTTTCCTTTCTTCAAGGTTTGAAGCTCAAGTTTTAGCTACATCTGTCGAGCAAGGCTATGGCTAGAAAAGCTCTTCTTCAAGCAGTTCCATATCTCCTTTGATGTGTTGAACCCCACTGTGGTGATGAGGATGCTTTCTGACAAGGAAGATAACAACCATGAAGCTATAAGCTGGTCTTGTCTGACCCAGCTTAGATAAGCCTTGTTAACAGTGAGATCTCCACTTGTTGGATCTCTAGTGAGTTTGTCTGGGGTTGGTGTTTCACCAGTTAAGTAGCCGAGGATATCATATCCTCTGATAGTGACTAAGATCTGTTGCTGCCAAACCAAAAAGTTGTTTTCATTGAGTTTGGTGCTGATAAGTTGATTTTGGAGTGTATCACGGGATATGGTTATTGAGGGGCTGCAGCCATGATGTGGACTGCTTGGATCAGAAAAAATAAAAAAAGAAAAAGGATATGGATCAGAGCCTAAGCTCTGATACTATAAAGGAAAACTGAAAACTTCCAAACCAGGAAAGACAAACATCATTAAATGCATCCATATGAGTTCTCATTTTCTTGAAAACGATGTATCACTATTTCATTAATCTCAATTCTTCATTGCCTTACAGCAAGCCTACATATATATTAACATCATGTGCGGCTACTCTTTGTATCTTGATGGATAAGATATTCATTCTCCACAACACACTCACAGCTAGGGTTTAAGATGCTTTTAGTTTTTGTCTTCATGCATGACCATAATCCACGTCAGCATCCATGTGGCTAGGTCAAGTCATACTCTTAACACGGAGCTGGTACTCAGCGTGATAGTGGCACATCTTAGTCCTATTCTTCGGAGTGGGGTCCAGATCATAAATCTGCTCAGCATCAGCAAATGCACTATGAGATGCAAAAAGTTGCTGAGAAAGGTCTCCAAAAACATTCAAATTCCACTGCTTCAGCCTGCGCCGCAACCTCTCCAGCTAGGCCTCTAGGTTGTGCATCCCAAAGATCCAGTCGGCTGCTGCCAAGAGGCTTTGACAGTGGCATGGAATGAATGATGGCAGATCCACCTATTCTGGAATCGGAAGGAAGAGTGGTGAGAGGCGCTCAATAAATGACACCAGATAAGGAGGGGAGCATGGTCAGACCTAAAACGAGAGAGATGTGTGACGCTCGTAACAGCAAACACCCTCTCCCAAGCCTTAGAGACCAAAGCCCGGTCAATTCTCTCCTTAATACCGCCCCGCTCCCAGGTAAAGGAAAAACCATCACAACCAACATCAATTAATTCAAAATCCGCCACTGCTTGGGCAAAATCCCACATCCCCGCTTAATAGTCTGATTGACCACCAAAGCACACATCGAGATGAAAAAAGATGTTGAAATCACCGTTGACCATCCACAACAATCCCTCTATACTCTCAACAATCTCACGCATGTTGTACCATAGACTATACCACCCGACCCTCGAACACTTGGCATAAACCAAAGCGTAAAATATGGTCTCATGGAGGTGGGTAGCTGAGAGCTCAATGTGCAACACAATCTAGGTATCACGGATGACCCAACAAGTGCAGTCACGCGAGTAAAAGAACCAAATTTTATTAGAGATTTTTTTCCACGCCTGAGTGGAATCCATTAGGGCTGCTCATTCGGTCGAAACTGAACCGAACCGATTGATAAAGAGTGTTACCTTGTTGCGCAAGACTGCCTAAGTGAGTTGCCCGATCTGCTGTTTAGTAGAGAATTGTGGGTATGTGGTAACCGAGTTACCCGACTCGGGTCGTTCTCTAAGGAAGGCTATTCGGAGCTTTGGTTGCTATTCAATTGTCCAAAAACACAAAACAAGAAAAATAAATCTTAAACATTCTATTCATTTGTTGGAGATTGATTAAGCACTAGATTAACTAAGAAGGTAAGCAACTAGCAATTAAACGAATAATTATACTAGAAACCCTAGCTTACTAAACCGGAGAACCGAAAATCAAGAAAAACGAGCGAAAACAAGAGGAACGAGCTCCATCTATCACACTTGACAGTTAAAGACGAAAATTCTACGACGAAATAACCGAGCTCAATATCAAAGTCACGATGTTTCAAGTAGAACTTTATACTTCAACCAACTCAAACACAATAGACAAGTTCCAAAAAACCACGAAAACACGAAAAATAACTAAACGAGCAAACATATCCAATAAACGAGCAAGCCCTAAACACTTCTACTCACTAGATAGCAAATTAGGTGCACAATACGAAAGTATAAGTCTTAAAAGTAAGTACTCACATTCCTAGTGCATGCTTGGCCGAAATCGGAGTAAAAAGATATAAACTTGCATAAAAACGAGAGTCGCCGGAAAAAGTTGCCGAAAATAGTTCGCCGGAAAATACTAAGCTAGAGAGAATCTAAAGGGAAATCTAAAAACAAAAACATTACCAAAAAGAGTAAAGTAGCAAATGAAATCTAGATGTTCAATTACAAAGGGCCAAAACATATATATAGTCCAGCTCCAAAAACACACAGTAGAAACACGCAGATTAAATGACACACTCTCGAGCTCCCGGTACGTCGCGGGGCGCGGGATGGCGCGGTCTGTCTCGAGGAATGTACGGGACTGGCGCGAGGGAAGACACTACTCTCGGTATCGCGGGTAAATTCGCGGGCGCGGGCATCCATGGGGTACTACTCTCGAGCTCGCGGGGTCTTTCCCGGGTGCGGGCACGGGAAAACACAGAAGTGCACAAGAGGGAAGGCGATACTCTCGATGTCGCGGCTATCTTCGCGAGGCGCGGGTGCGGACTCTCGACCTGGCGGCCGATTTCGCGGGCGCGGACACGGGGAAATGGCTCTCTCGAGTGTGCTGGGCCTAGGCGCTGGCTGCGTCTCGAAGTCGCGAGTTAGGCTGACTTTGGGAGTTTTCATCAACTTTGGCTCGAAATCTTCAGAATGAATTAGCTCAATGGTTCGGGACTTCTTGAAACTGACTCGGAATACTTGGAAATCTCGTCTCTCGCGATTCGGTTCGACTCTTCTCATCATCCTCGGAAATAAACCTGAAAATAACACCAACAAGCACGGAAAAATACGCCAAAGACACAAAATAAAAGAAAAACACAAAAATACACGGAAAACAATAAAATGGACCGGTCAACGCTAAAACAATCCTAAAACCGACTCAACTATGCGCAAGAAACACATAAAAAGAAACACAAAAACACAATAAACATCTGCCCGAACTGTCTATTCGTACTATCAGATCTGCCTAAACTGCCCAATTCTGTTAGGCCACGTGGCCCTATCCACGTGTGGCCCTTATCCTATTAATATTCCTTCTTATCTAATAGTCTGTCTTATTGAACTGTCTAATCGTGCGACCAGCTCGAATCCTGTCTAGGCAGAGTGCCATGCTACCAAGCTTATATGTTGTCCTTCTGGTCGATCATACGACCAACCATACCTTCAGGTCGAGTTTCTACCAGGCCATCCAAGGGCCCTAACTCAACCTGTCGATATCCCTTTAAACCCCTCACGTCTTCTTCGTCTTGCAGACTCTTTTTTCTGTACTAGTGTTCGACCTTCATTGGACCTACCTGTGATCCAGTTCGACCAACCAGTTCGCTCGGCCTGATCAGCCCCTCTATTGGGCTTGCTTTATATGGTGTGGTATCTCATATCATATACTATATTCTACGGTTACAACAATATGTGGATAAGCCTAAGCATCAAACGACTACTTAGGAGATCAATGGTTGTTATGAAACCTAACACATCATGCACCTTGTGCCAACTCATGCAGCTTACAAGAATGATAAAAGACAAAGAACTTGGAGAAAGCAACACCTTGGCTTTGTGATGAGCTGTGAATAATACTTAGCCATTAGGCACCATGTGATTGGATGAACTTGGCTTTGTTAAGGTTGTTGAGGTTCTAATAAACTATGTGCGCCTAATCTGGATGTGTTGGTATATATGTGACAAAATTTTGCTTAACTGTTAATTATGCATTTCATTCGGATATGCTATTATAATATTGCATAATATTTCATGAATATTGACGTGAAAAATAAGTTATTTGAATGGGTGTAGAAGATGCTCGCGTAGAATACATTTATGTTGGATGGATTACATGTAGTATTTTTTTTCTTAAATAGATAAATTTGTTTGAATGTTAAATTTGAACACAAATAGGGCCCACTAACAAAATGGAAAATAATCATAATATATACTATAACTTGTCAACGTAGTCAAATGAAGTTCAATTTATGTTTCATAATCGAAACAATATATAGAAAGACACTATTACAAGTTGCATGCGGAAAAGGCATATATATGTACATATATGTAGAGTGGGGTTTGACCTCAAATTCTAGATTTGGGAAAAGTGAGTCACTAACTCACAAGTGTGTTAAGCGTGGCGTGCATGCGTAGCATGGGGTTTAGCCTAACTATAGATTGGGATAACACACACATGCAAACTAACGAGGTGTGGTTAAGGATGGCATGCATGCCACTTTTGCCATGCATGCACTTTTTTCAGACGACAAAACGTTATTGATACTATTTAGTCTATTTTCTGTCATTTTTCTTTGTTACTTCATGTCGTTTCATTATTTTCATATCATCTGGACGTCTAATTTAATTTAATTTAATTTTTTTCTAGTACGTTGTAAGGTTTTCCTTCTCCTCATCATCTTCTTCTTCTCGAATTCCCTTTAATACTGGCCACTCAATTAGGTCCACAGAAAAGCCAGCTATGGCTAAGGCCAAGATTGTATGGAAATTCCCTTTGTCTGATTCTGTGTTTTTAGAAGAATATTGAAGCATGGAATTTGGGTCCACTTTATGGGGGACTATAAGTTTCAGTACTTCAGTGCCATGTAGCTTTTCACATCTGCAAACAATTGACTGCCCTCACCAAGGGGATTTGTGTATGTGTTTGTGTGCTTATTTTATTTTATTAACGAATGTCTTTTGCCACTTGGTAGAGAGACACCTTCCTAGGATGGTCACCTACTTTTCCAACAATATTTTGTAAATAAAATACTATATATATTATCACTATTTATAATTGTATATTTATTTACAAATTACACGTATTACTCGTGTTTCTTCCCTAGTCAACGGATTGAGGATCTAAAACCACACGCATGAGGTGGTGATTGTTTACGAATTCAACTAGTTATTAATTGATTTTTTTTAATCATAATTAATTTTAAAAAAAAAAAGTGGTATAGTTAGTTATTAGTAGATATATTAAAATAATATTTAAAATAAAATAATTAAAGTTGTGTTATGATGTAAAAGTCGGAAAAAATGTTCCCCTTTAATGCTTCCTTAAAGCTAGTTAAGTTCTAATGATGCATACAAGAAGCAAATTACTCATAATTGAATGGTGTCCGATTATATACAATCGATTTCAAATCTATTCATTGTCAGCAAGAAAACTTTGAATTAAAACACACTAGCCTAGAGCAGTGTTCTAAAAATCGACCTAGACGCTAAGTGTCGGAACACCACCTACGATTTGACCAAATTGGTTGTAAAAATTGGCCAGACGGGCTCGACGCTGCCAAGGCAGGACTAGGCGGCTCTCGGCGGTTGGGCGGGTCTAGGTGACAGCAGGCGGGCTCGACATTTTCAGGTTTTTTAACCTTTTTTTATTACTATTCATTGCAAAATGTCACTTTGTATATGAGACAAAATGGCGTCGTTTTGTTTTAGATCAAAGTTAAAAAAAAATAATAAAAAAAAGAGAGGGTGGGGGCACTAGAAGGGACTTCGACGGAGTTATAGAATTACATATTGATAGAACTAAGAGCGAAGTCCAAACTCGACCCTCCACTTCTGACTCGCCGTCGGAACGCCTATTTCCGTCAACACTCGACCCTCCCTACTCACTCAAGTATTTTTGTATATGGGATTATTGGACATTATGTTAGTTTTCTTAGTTGTGCATTATGTAAATAGGTTTTTCGTAATTTTAAGATTTAATGAAATTTATTGGAATCTTGTTAAGTGAAACTAGTACGTGGCCCGTGCGATGTACCGTGAAAAACTTTGCAATTATATTATAATTTTAATATATAAATAACAATAATCATAATTTACCCATTGTTTTCAAAATCGAACTAGATCGAATAGTCCGAACGAGTTGCCTGCAAACTAATAGCAAAATTTTAAAAATGGTCCACTATATTAGTCATTTTCCAAAAAAGATCCATCATATAAGGCGTCATTAAAAATGGTCCTCTAAGTTGCCACTTTCATCGAGATTCATACAAAAACCAAGATAGTGTACTAAAAGTGATCGTCATTTTTAGTACACTATGTTGGATATTGTACGAGTTTTGATTAAAATGGCAACTTAGTTGACTATTATTGATGACACCCTATATGATGGACATTTTTCGGAAAATGACCAACATAGTGGACTAAAAAAGAAATTTAGCCGCAAACTGATTTATCGATCCGTCCGTTTCGATTGAATAAAATGTTTGTATTGTGAACCAATTAACAACAGTCGCTCGAACTGGTAGGATTTGTATGATTTTTAAATTTATATATTTTGTAACATTTAAAATTATTTTTAATATGAATAAAAATACATATTTAAATAAAATGAATATTAATTAATATTAATAAATTAAATCCTGGTCCAACCAATAATGTATTGAATAAATAACATGATCAGTTCATGATGGTCCAGTTCTGAGAAACTTTGATTTACCATACATCAATAAAAGTTGTAATGCAATATCATTTAGTTTACATAAATCTATACTTATATAATAAGAATTAACATTTATCAAAATTAGTCAGTTTTGCATTTATTACTTTCTAAAATCGGTAACTCTTATGTCCATTTCACATGCTCAGCATTTATGTCCTTTTCACATGCCTTTTAAACTCATTAATTATACCGATTTAATATTATAGTTTCTATTTTGTTTCAATAATCGATTTGGTCGGGCCAAATTGACCTGTGACCAAAAGAATCGTCTTTTGAGCCGTAAGTTTATTACTCGGCCTTTTTCTGATCTTGTTCCGGCCCGATTGGAATTTATTTCCAACCCTTCTAGTTAATAACTTTCGGCCCTTTATGAATTAATTTCTTGGCCTCTTTGATAAATATATTTCCAGCCCAATGAATATAGTTTTTCATCCCTTTTTGGAATTGAACTCTGGCCCAAATAGTTGATTAATTTTCGGCCCAAAATGATTTATTTCCAGCCCATTCAATTAGTTACCAGGCCCAAATTTAATTAATCTATTCTTGACCTTGAATGTTAATAATTTCCGGCCCAATTGACCAATTTTATTTTTTTGGCCCAATTGGAACGATCATCTCTTTCAAACGCGAAGACTGACCGAGTCCTCTTCCTTTATCAATTCAATTTTTCTGTTAGCGATTTCAGTGAGATTTTCCCCTCACGTGCGTCCTCGTCTCTCACCTTCATATATTAGACTAAGGGGGAGTTCTTTTTCACCAGAAAAATTTCGTCTCTTTCACAGTAGCCCTCTCGGCAACTTTAAAAAAAAAAAGAAAAATCCGTTAGTTCCGGCGACTTCAGCCCCGACCTGCAACCATCCTTCACGTTCCGGCGAGCCCACCTCCGAGCAGTCCCGACCGTGAGCCTCCTCGCCAGCAGCAGGCCCGTCACAAACAACTCGCGATTCCCGAAGGAAGGTATATCGTTCGAACCCCCTTTTTATCTCGAGCATATTTTTCGTGCTTGTTCGTTCGGTATATCAATGTTCGTTGGTTGTTGGATTTTATTCAGATCGTTCGATTCGTTTCGTTCGTCGGGTTATGTTTTGTGAATTTTATCGTGCGAATTTCTTTTAGCCGAACCGTCGAAGTTTTGTCGCATCCGTTTATTATCCGAGCCCTCGTCGCTATTTTGATTTATTTTGGTCGTTTTGTTTTCCGAGCTAAAACCCGGTTTTTCAATGCTTTTCGAAACTCTGTAATTTTGAAATTTCTCGAATTGTTGTGAGATGAGAAAACCGTTGTCAAATTTTCAGTCGCCGAAAAATCTTTTTTTCTGCAATGTAGTTTGCTGGCCACGTTTCTCCTCGCAGCCAGGCCGGGTGGGCTGTTTATTTTTATTTTAATCCGCAGCGACTGGTTCAAGTGTTGGCCCTCTTTTTATTTTTCTGCCCCCAGCCCAAACTTCTGTAGCCTGGTAGCCCAAGGTTCGCTGGCCCACTTCGCGCAGCCCATTTACGTTGAGGAAGGAAGACACGCGGGCCGTGTTCAGCTCGTGTTCAGCCCGCTTCAGCCCGCTTCAGCCCGCAAGCGGCCCTCTTTCAGTCAGAAATTCTCGGCCCGCGTTTTTCCCAGCCTTGGGCAGGCCATTTTGCGGCCCATTTTACTTTCCCCAGCGGCCCGCGCTCGGCCCGATTTTTTCCAGCCTTGGACAGCCCCTCTTCGGCCCACTGTCTTGCGTGCCTGCGCGGCCCATTTCGCGGGCCAATGGCCCAGCAGCCTGTGGGCTTTTCCCAATTCGGCATTTCAGCCCAATTTCGTTCTCTGAGTCTTATATAATGGGAAAAATCATAGAAATTACTTTTAATCCCCGTTTCGTTCTCCGAGTCTTATTCTTATGAAACAGAGTTCCAACTTCCAAATCCACGAAAAATTCGATAAAATCCCTTAATCATCAATTTTTTACTAAGTGTGGTTTTTCTATTATTTCTGATTAGTGAGATAACTTATTGATATATTATCCCGCTTAAATGTAGGTTTCTTAAGAGTCGAGCCATCAACCTACCGAGTCACTTGTGCTTATCCGACATTCTGAACTGAGGTGGTGTTGATAAACTTACTGTGTCATTTAATCTTTATAAACGCTAGACTTTATAATCTATGTATGTATTTGAACCAAGACCCTATCTTGGGATGCGGATTCGACCTGCGATATGGTATCCACGTCGGCGGATGCGGATTTGACCGTCGACAGTGCCTATTGAGAGGCAGTCTCCTTTAGCCTAATGACAGGCCATGTCTTTGGATGCGGATTTGACCATTGACATGTGCTCCCATTGTTGGATGCAGATTCGACCTTCAACAGTTATATAGGTGTACACTTGAGCATTTGAGATGTGATATTTGTTGTGGTTCATATACATGTTGCGATTACTGTTTGTTATTAAACTGAATAGATATGCACGGTATTCCCACGGTGAGCTAGTTGGTTTGCTCACCCTCATTATTTATCTCTTTTCAGGTTGAGCTGGTAGCGGGGCGAGACGAACGAGTGGGGGTCATTTTACTTGCTTTATGTTATGTTTTGCAAACTGCTTCCGCTATGACTTATGTTTATCTTCAAAATTTATGTGGGATGTTTTGAAGCATGTTTTGAACTTATTGGATTATTTATAATTATGAGATTATGAGATTGAGTTGATTATTATCTCTCATGTGATATATGTATTGGGCAATGAGATCCCAAGTGTTATTGGGCAATGAGTTCTCGAAGGCTCAGATATGACTTGAGCTACTTGTGTAAATGTTTTGAGTAACGTCATTATATGTTTGAAATCGAAAAATAAATTTCGCAAAATTAACCTTGATTTTTGAAAAAGTCTGGAATTTTCCTTAAAAATTATCGGGGAGTTACATTTTTTATCCTCTTTATTTTAGATTATTTCATTATCAAAATAAAAATTAGATATATTAGTTTACACGTATTTAATTATTTCAATTATCATCATACAATTAATAAGCATAAAATTTTAAATTATTAACAATATCTATATAAATATTATTTTATTTACTAAAACATGTATCTCGTATTTATTAAATTACTAGTGTATATTCCGTGCGATGCACGTAGGAGCTCATATTTTAAATCTTTTTTAGGCTTTATTTTAAATATAATTACTTATATTTTTCACATCTCGTCTATTATGAAAATAAAATAAATACAAACAATGAAAAATATATATTATTAAACACTTCTCTTTATACAATATTTTTTTAAGTAATATTATTAAACCTTACGGTTTTGATTTTATATTTTTTAAAAGTCAATTATCTCCATAAGAATAATCATACCATTTTAATTTCAAAAAAATTGGCAAGTTTGTTAGAGAGATAAATCCAGTTAGATAAATAATTAATTAGTTAATATATTATATTAATTATATCATAAAAAATCGGTTAGATAATGTAGATAAAAAAAATATAATATTAATTAGTTTGTTAGGAATGTGATTATATGAAAATCAAGATAAAATGAAATTTACCCAAAAAATTTTGTTTAAGATTTTTTTTTAAATGTTTGAATTTAAAAATTTAATACCGAATTTCGATTATATCACATAAGGAAAAAATAAATAATAAACATTTATTAATATATTAAAACATGTAATTTTGAATTTCATACAAAGTAGAATGTATAATAATTCAAATTTATTTTTAAAATAAAAGTTATGATAAACATTTATTTGTTATCTATAAAATTTTTATTTTTTATTATTCTAATGATTTATTCATTAAAGTGAACTTAGGCACGGTATGATTTAACTCATTTGAGGTTGTATCATTTGAGGTTGTATCTACCGCATTCCGTCCGCACAAACATGTTATAGAAGGATTAACTCAAAAATTTAATTTGACAAAATAAATTACAAATTCATTTCCTGTTTTAACAGATAGATTATTCCAAAAAAAACGGAAGTCAAATATATTGCTAAAATAAAAATCTATTTTCCAAAATGAAAAGGATCTTAAATTTATCCGATATGGAAGGAATCTCATCCAAAACATATTGAACTCATCCAAATTAAAAAATTTTGGAATGAAAAAAATTCAAACTTTCGAAAAAATTTCAAACAAAATATTAGGGGGGAAAAATGATTTGAGCGGTAAAATGAAATAATTTTTCAAACATTTTTTCTTCTCTCTATTATATAGTAATAGATTAACTAAGTTTGAAGAAAAAATTCAATATGTAATCTAAGTCAGTAGGACAACGAAGTGCAACTTGAGTGGTAAGATGCTTCACCTATGACTGATAGGTCATGGGTTCGAGTCACCGAGGAGGGAAATTGGGAACACTATTGATCCTCCTTTATGAAAAAAGAATGTAATCTAAGTCGTAGATTAAATAATAGTGTTTTTGTTTTTTTAAAACAGAAAGATAGATTTTATAACTAATCAAATATACACGGAATTCGAAGGCTAACTAGCCAGAAAAGGCCCTAAGACCTACCAAGAGAAGCACACGCAGGTCTCCTAGATTAAATAAACAAATGAAACAAGTAAGGCGAAAAAGAATGCAACAGAGGTTAAGTCTCTGAAATCCACAAGGTTAAGTCTCTGAAATCCACAATCTAACACAACTCGAAGCACAACTGCCCACCCCCGTTCTCGAACACAACAACAGAAATAGAACAACCACTTCAGCAACCACCATAGCACCTCCTATCAAGCAA
>BKCP01005738.1:492551-514043 GCA_008636005.1 Striga asiatica
TTTTTCAACTCCTAAGGGCAAACCCAACTACAAAGGAAAACTATCAATTTTTGATAGTTTTTTTTGTATTTATTTGTGCACACTTTGTCAAAAAAAACATATTATTTTACCTAAAGAAAAAATTGATACATTTCTAAATTATATTATAAATTTAATGGTGTGTGTATATATATATATATTGTCAAAATTATGCATTAACATACATAATAGAGAAAAGAAAAAACATAAAACACAAAAAATAGTGTAGCGATGGAACAATATCACTCCACACGTGGAGATATACTGTTTACATCGCTTATTTGGCGCTGAGATAAGTTGAGATATAAGGCAGGGCTTGAAAGAAAATAACCTTACGGGAATATAACGCAGGGCTTGCGGGAAATGTGACACAGGGCTGGAGTCGCTAAGGATAGACATTGACATCATTAAAATAAATATAAGATTTGTACAGCAAATGATTTTTGATTAAATAGATTCGAAAACCAGTTTAAATAAAACGTGCCAGCAACTTACGTTTAATAGTAAGTTGTCAAATTTTGAACGTATTTCTCATTACTATATCAAGTAAATCCTTTGCCTTATTCTATAGATTGTTGAAATTTGGTGTTGGTTGGTTGCCTATAATGCTATTATATTGTTGTAATGGTTAAAAACATAAGAATGTAGAAAATTTGTTGGATGAAATTATATATAGAAATACCTAATAGAATCTATATATATATATAATAAGAATTACTATTTACCAAAAATAGTAGCAAAAAAATAGGTCAGAATTTAATGTAGTCTATAAATAGTAAGTTTTATTATTTTTCTTATTTTTTTTAAAAATCGTACAACATTAAATGTTACCTTAATTTTCGGGCTTTCGTTCATTTTATTATTTAAAAAATCCGGCTAAGTTTATTAAGTGTGTATGTTTTTATTTTTAATTTTTTTAAGAAACAACGAACAACATTAAAATCTCGGTCTCTATATTTATAAAATCTCAATTCAAAATATAACAAAAGTTTTAGAATCTCAGTCTTTATATTTGTGCCTTTAAAAAAAATATTGAACGTTAAAAATGTTATTTAAATTGCATAATCAATCAATTGATCTTAATTTTTTGCAAATTACTATGTTTATTTTCTATTTATATGCATAAAGTAAAAATAATTAATTCATCTTTAGCTATATAATTTATAATCTTAATATACTATCATTTGGTGTACACATTTATTATATGAATCATAAAATATTTTTATTTCATAAAATTAAATATATTAAAAAAATAAAAAAATTTCTTCGAATCAATCCGGTGATTGATTTAGTGTACTGCTCAGGTTGATTGAATTAATTTTAGGTAATATTTAAAATAGTTTAAAAACTTGACACAACTTGGTTGGTCCTAGATGACTAAGTTATGTATCAGTTCGACCACATCAAATCGATTATTGAACCTAAATATAAATTTTATATTGAAAATATTTTATTACGTGAATATGATGTAGTCCAAACTTCAAATAATCGTATTAACAATACTTTTATGACAACATGTTTAATGATTTATGAATATTTATATATCATTTTATTAATATTTATGCGAATTAAATAATATTTTATTGTAATATTTATTAATGTATGGTAAATATAAGATTTTCAGAACTAGACCGTCATCGAAACGATGAAGCTATTTTATTAAATCATTTGTGGTTTGTTCATATTTTAATTTATAAACATTTTAATAGAAATTCATATATATATATATATATATATATATATATATATATATATATATGTAGTACTTTTGTAATAAATTTAAATAAAATGTGTTACTTAGATATCTCAACAATTTATAAATTCAAATGTTTAAACTAATTGATAAATAATTTATAAATCTTTATTTTATTTAAAATAATTTTAAATATAACAAAATTTATTTAGAAAATTGTATCGACCCTACCAGTCCAACCGACTGGTGTTGACAGATTCGAGAGCAAATATTATTCAAGCAAACTAGACTGGTTATAAACCGATCCTCGGTCCATCCGGTCAGACTGTGTCCAACCCGGTTTAATTTAAAAATAATGGATAATGTTATTTATATATTTAATTTATAATATAATCGTAATATTGTTTTCTCGTGCATCGCACGGGCCACACACTAGTGTATGTATATAACATTTAAAAAAAAAGAAAAAATAAATAAAATATAAAATTTATGTTCATTGTGTTGTTGCAACAACCTTATTTGCGTATTATACCATTATTTTGTTGTTAGGTTTTTTCAATGGTATACGCTTGTAGTTCGGCATCAAAAAGTACTCTATGTGATTCCCAAAAATCCACTGAGGCTAAGAATGATTCGCACCTTAAAAGAAGTCGGATGATATAGGTTAGACTATGTTGTTTCAGCCGATCCAATTTGGTGAAAAAGTATTTAGCCGATTAGGCTTATGAAGTCGGCATATCCTTTAATGCACTTGATTTTGATAGCTTTCAGCTATTTACCGAAACGGTTTGTCAATTTGGGCCGAAGTGGAAGCCTCTTAGTTCATATGAGATAAGAGAGTCATTGTTGAAGAAAGCGGTGGAGAGAACCAAATTCAAGGTGAAGCCTCATGTAAATGAATGGAAGAAGAGAGGTTGCTCGATTATGACGGGTTCTTGGAGTGATAGAAAGAGAAAAAGCATCATGAATTTGTATGTGAATTCTAAAGTCGACACATGTTTTCATCTTGCATTAAATCTTTCGATATATTCTACACAAGTGAAATGATATTTGAGTATGTAGATCAAAGCATTAAGCAAGTTGGGCCCGAGAATTTCATTCAAGTTGTGACAGATAAATGCTTTAAATAATAAGGGAGTAGCGAAGTTATTGCGCACGAAGAGGCCAACTATCTATTGGACTTTATGTGCCGCACACACCATCAATCTCACCTTAGGGAGCATTTCAAAACTATCTCGGATCAACAAAATCATTGACCATATTCATCTATGCACATCATAAGACCTTATCCATGATGAGGTCTTACACTAAAAGGAGGGATACAGTACGACCTAGGGTCACACGATTTGCCTCTTCATTTCTTAGCTTGCAAAGCTGGATGAAAAAAAAAGTCACAATTAATGACAATGTTTACTAGCTCCGAGTGGGATGAGTGCAAATGTTCTAAGACGATCATGGAAAATGCAAGTTACAACACCCACTCGCTGGCGTTCTTTGGCGTCTCCCACTTTCTCACTACTTCGATTTTTCCCAGATCTACCTCGATTCCTCTAGCCGTCACAATGTGGCCAATGAAAGCCGCACGATTGAGCAAGAATTCACATTTCGAGAACTTCGCATACAACCTCTCTTTGCGAAGCGTCTCTAATACAATCCTCAGATGCTCCTTGTGGTGATCCATGTCCCGAGAATACACCAAAATGTCATCGATAAACACAATAACAAATTGGTCTAGATATGGATGGAAAACTTGGTTAATGAGATCCATAAATATCGCGGGTGCGTTGCTCAACCCAAACGGCATCACCGCGATTCATAGTGACCATACCTAGTCCGAAATGCGGTCTTCGAGATATCGGACTCTCTAATCTTCAGTTGATGGTAGCCAGGCCTCAGATCGATCTTAGAGAAAACACTGGCTCCCCTCAACTGGTCAAATGGGTCCTCAATGTGAGGCAGTGGGTATTTGTTCTTCACCATAAGGTTGTTAAGCTCACTGTGATTAATACACATACGCATGAATCCATCCTTTTTCTTCACAAATAATATCGACACTCCCCATGGCATAACACTGGTCGGATAAAACCGAGGTTAAGCAGCTCCTGGATTTGGGATTTTAGCTCTTGCAGCTCTTTCGGCGCCATTCGATAAGGTGCCTTCGAGACTGCACTGGCTCCGGGCACTAAGTCAATGGTGAACTCGACCTGTCTGTCCGACAGTCCCTCCGATAATTTCTCGGGAAACACACCCACGTACTCGCATACGATGGACACATCTTCTAGAGACTGCTTCTTCTTCTCCTCGCTCCCGACAATATTGACTAAGTAGCCTTGACAGCTACCCTTCGAAAAACTCCACATCGCCTTCTAAGATGAGATGACTTAGTGCACCGTCCTCGATTTCACTCCATAAAAGGTGATCGAATGTCCGTCGGCTGGATGTAAGGTCACCTCCTTCTCCAAACATCGGATGTCGTCGTGGTATCGGGTCAACTAGTCCATGCCTAGGATGATGTCGAAGTCCAAGCATGTCAATGATGTACTTCAACCAATGCTAACTTTCAGATCCTGCACTATAGTGTCAGTGATGATCTTCTTTCCCGAGGCAAGGCTAACCATGAGAGCGTGGACCGTGCTAACACTCCGGATTCCTAACACCTCCAAACATCTAGAAAAAACAAAAGAGTGCGTGGCCCCGGTGTCACACAATGCAAATACGGGAATATTTGATATGGAAAGCATTCCTGACATAGTACCTGCATTAGTCACAGCCTCATCATGTGTCAGGGCATAGACTCGGGCCGGTCCCCAGTCCTCTGCAGGTTCGGCTGCTGCGGCTGTCGGAGCTGTTGCTGCCGATGCTGAATCTGCTGCTGCGACTGCTGAAACGGTCCCTGATTCGGCCTCCTTGGCTCGGGGCACATATAAGCAAAGTGACTGGGTCGATGGCAGTTGAAACAAGTCTTCTGGGCAGCTCGACACTTCCCAACATGGTTTCTGCCGTAAGATGCACATCTCGTTAACTGAATCTGAGCTATGGGACGGTCGTCACGCCTACGGAATCCTCCGCGTTTCCCCTTCCGATGATCTCGGCATTGGTTAGCTTTCCTCTTGCCCGAACTGGATGCGGGCTGAACGGTAGTGACTGGCAGAATCATATGAGCAATATGCTGATAAGATGGAACAGGTGCATGAAGAGCCTGACAACTCTCCAGCTGCTGCGCTCGGATCACCATCTCGGTGTAGGGTAAGTCCATGGCTCGTTAGCAAAAGACAAATGTCAGGGTGAAGCCCATCCCGAAATATGGTGGCCTTCTTCTTCTCCGTGTCCACCAGATGAAGTGCGAAGGCACTCATACGAGCAAAGTCATGCTCGTGCTCCTTCACAGTTCGGGTACCGTGTCGTAGGTCCCAAAACTCTCTCTCCATCCGAGCCCGGTAATTTTATGGGAAGTATTTCTCCAGAATGATCTCCTTCATGCGTTCCCACGTCAGGTTTGTTGGGATCTATGAGGATCTCGTTATGTACAAGTCACGAATTCAATAGCAAACGTAAACCTATGCACAGCGGATCTAAAGGTTTGACGTAAAAAAATTACGGCTTAAAATTTATGTAGATCTGGTTGACCATGAACGGTTGATCGCAAATCACGTCTTCGGTTGCACGAACAAGATCAGATCAAAACCGGATCAAACGGGTGCAAACAGATGAAGAGGAAACTTGCTGCCAGTGAGCTTCTGGCGGCGCGTGAGGGCGCGTGCGTCGTCGGACGGTGGTGATCTCGGAGGCGATGGAAAGAACTCGTCGAGATGATCGCCTGGGTATGCTATGCGCCTCAATCGGACCTCCGGTTAGTTCTGTAGGATAAAATATATTTCGTCTCGGTTTACCTACAGATCTTCTACTGTATTACTCAATACACCCTTCTTCAACTTGTATCAGTGAAGCAACAAGAAGACGATAAAGCTCGAATGAGATCTAGAGAGAGAGAGAAAGAGGCGTGGGGCGTGTGTTTGTATTATGACAGATGTTTTCTCTTCTCATGAGCTTAATGATGTATATATAGAGCTACAGTAGGGACCCTTAGGAGATTAGAAAAAGGGTTCCTTAATTAATTAGACTAACTGTGGGCCAAGCCCACTCCTCTAATTAATTAAATAATATTAATGGGCCACCAACATTATATTATTGCACTCCCTTTTTCTTAGCCCAAATTATATTTGAGACTCCAATAATAATTACTCGATTTATCTCCCTACGTTAAAAATATAATGTCCATTAATTAATTTGATTATTGACAATCAAGAATTAATTAATTTATTATTATTTCACTGAAACTAGCGCTCGTTCATCACATTCTTATTATGCCGGAACTTAATCCACCTGCAGGGTTTAGCATAACAATCCTTCATGAACTTCACTCCGGGGACATCATCAAACTAACGCACATGGTGACCGTAAATATTCTAACAGCACATCTTATATATAATAATATTACCCAAAAAAGTAAGAATATTGAACCAGCGAACTTAACCTCATCCAAGTGAATCAAAGTAATATATACTATATATATATGCCTGTTTAATGTCTTACGGGTTAAGAGAACGCAGTAATCAACCGAGGCCTAGTTCATTTACGACGATCAGTATAAAATGAACTTCTCCTCTCTGGAATCCTGTTCAATACATAAATGTACTAGTGCAACTAATCAGTCAAGACAAACTGTACAGTTGACACTACAACCGTTCGGATAGGGTGTTCATGTCCATTTAGGTTGTGAACAACTATTCTTGTTCGCAAGTAACTGATAGAGTGATCTTCGGGTCGCCTGATGACGACCCACCCTATCTAAGTGCAGAACAACAGAACGTGGAACTTGTTTAATCTAACATGATTCTCATTCTTAAAGGGCAAATGTGTAATAACATGCAAAGCGAAGCTTTCAGTATATAACACTAACTATCTCCCACTTATACTTAAAGCTTTCGCTTTTACAGTATAGTCCTATCAATCCGTTATTCTAAAAGACCTATGTCGATCCGATTGCCATGCTCATGAATCACATTCCTTCCACGTGTTTAACGAAGACCTTCCCCGCCAATCTCTTCGTGAAAGGATCAGCTAGGTTGTCCTCTAACGCAATCTTGGCAACATCAACGTCTCCTCTACCAATGATATCCCGAATCACATGGTATTTGCACTCTATGTGTTTGCTTGCCCTGTAGGCTCGAGGTTCTTTTGAGTTCGCTACTGCTCCACTGTTATCACAGTACACGGTGATACCACGTGGCAAACTCGGTATAACCTCTAAGTCCACTAAGAAGTTCCTGAGCCACACTGCCTCTTTCAGTGCCTCTGAGGCTGCTATGTACTCGGCTTCCATGGTGGAGTCTGCCACGCATTTCTGCTTAGCACTCCTCCATGAAATGGCTCCACTTCCCAAGGTAAATACATAACCTGAGGTTGACTTACTTTCATCCATATCTGACTGGAAATCGGAATCACTGTAACCCAGAGGTAACAAGTTGTCTGCACGGTAAACTAACATGTACTCCTTAGTCCTTCTCAGGTACTTGAGTATATGCTTCACCGCAGACCAATGTTCTCGTCGCGGATTACTTTGATATCTAGCTACCATGCCAACGGCGTAGCTAATATTCGACCTAGTGCACAACATTGCATACATGAGACTTCCTACTGTTGAAGCATAAGGACTGTCTTCATCTCCTCTATCTCCTTAGACGTCTTAGGAGACATCTCCTTAGATAGAGGTATTCCATGTCTGAAAGGTAACATACCTTTCTTGGAATCCTGCATGCTGAATCTGACCAAGACAGTATCTATGTATGAAGATTGGGATAAGCACAATATTCTCTTCTTACGGTCTCTAATGAGCCTAATACCAAGAATGTGTCCTGCTTCACCTTAGTCCTTCATATCAAACTGCTTAGACAACCACACCTTTACGTCTGATAACTCCTTCTTACTGTTTCCAATAAGCAGTATGTCATTTACGTAAAGCACAAAAAACACCACCACGCTCCCACTGATTTTCTTGTAAACATAGTGCTCATCCGGACATTGAGTGAACCCGTACGACTGGATCACCTCATCAAAACGGAAGTTCCAAGATCTCGAAGCTTGCTTCAGTCCATAAATAGACCGATTAAGCTTACACACTATATGCTCACGACCTTCAGCAATGAATCCATCTGGTTGCTGTATATAGATGTCTTCCTGCAGGTTCCCATTAAGGAAAGCTGTCTTGACATCTATCTGCCAGACGTCATAATCCATATGAGCGGCTACAACCAAGAGAATCCAAATGGACTTAAGCATAGCTACCGATGAAAAGGTCTCATCATAATCAATACCCTCGATCTGGGTATAACCTTTCGCAACAAGCCTAGCTTTGAAAGTTTGCACCTTCTCATCCGATCCTCTCTTTCTCTTATAGATCCACTTACATTCAATGGGTCGTACCCCATCGGGTGGTTCTACAAGATCTTAGACCTGATTGGAGTCCATTGACCCCATTTCAGCTTTTATTGTAACATTCCATGAATCTGCATCTTTATCTTGGAGTGCCTCATCGTAAGTTCTTGGGTCCGATTCTAGGCCTCCTGGAACTGAGTTCGATGACTCTCCAAGAACTATCCATTGGTCAGGTAAATGAGAAACCCTCTTACTGCGACGAGGAACTGTCTGCACTGGTATACTCTCAGTGTGTCGTGTTGCAGTATTAAGAGATGTATCTACTTGCGCACTCGGTGGGGAACCATATATTTCACCTCTTAACTCCTCTAAGACTAGTCTACTCACGGGCTTATGATTCATAATATAGTCTTCTTCCAAGAATCTAGCGTTCGTCGAAACGATCAACTTCTGATCCTCAGGACTATGCAATAATCCACCTTTCGTTCCGTTGGGATAGCCAACGAAAACTCGTGTTTCTAAATGTTTTTCCAATTTGCCAGGTTCCTGCACTAACACGTGTGCAGGACTACCCCAAACTCGAAACTGTGAGAAACTGGGCTTGCGCCCTTTCCACGTCTCATAAGGAGTAGTGTCAACTGACTTCGATGGAACCATGTTCAGAATATACGATGTTGTTTCCAACACCAAACCCCAGAACGAATCTGGTAACCTCGAATAACTCATCATAGACCTAACCATCTCCATAAGAGTTTTATTTCTTCGCTCTGCAACCCCGTTCTGCTGGGGCATGCCGGGTGCAGTCAGTTGGGATTCAATCCCAGCTTCTGATAAGTATGTCCTGAACTCTCCAAAGAGGTATTTGCCACCTCGATCAGAACGAAGCAACTTGATACTTTTACCATGAAGCTTCTCCACAATTGTCTGATACTCCTTGAATTTCTCAAAGCATTCGGACTTGCGGTGCAACAGGTAAACGCACCCAAATCTCGAGTAATCATCTATGAAAGACACATAATACTCGAAACCTCCTCTAGCCTGGATCGACATAGGACCACACAAATCAGAATGAATCAATCCTAGCACTTATTGGCTTCTATACCCCTTTGCCGTAAACGGCCTCTTGGCCATCTTACCTTCCAGGCAAGATTCGCAAGTTGGATAGTACTCTTCCAATGGACCGAGATGTCCACTGGCTACTAACTTTTGAATCCTCCTAAGGTTGATGTGCCCAAGTCTAAGGTGCTACAGATATGCTTGATTCATCTGCGAAGACTCCTTCCTCTTATTAGATGCAGTTATGACATTATTCAATTCATTTTGTTGTACTGTGGGAGAGTTTGGTTTGAGAACATATAAATTGCCAACTAATGAACCAAAACATATAAAACGATTTCCAAAACGAATAATAACCATGTCATCAAACGAAACTGAAAAACCATTCATTACGAGTTTAGAAACTGAAACAAGGTTCTTTCTAAAGCTATGAACATAAAGGCAATCTCTCAAAACCAAACTACTACTATCAAACAATGAAGTAACGTCTCCCACTGCAACAGCCGCCACTTTCGTAACATTGCCCATGTAGACGGTGATCTCTCCCTCCCTAAGCCGCTTGGTTTCCTGGAACCCCTTTCTTGAGGAGAGGGTAGTCGACCTTCCAGTGTCCTGACTTGTTGCACTTGTGGCATCTTCCATTCGGTTTCTTTGCCACAGTGTGAGTGGCCAGTTGCTGAGCATCCTGTGCTCTCGCCTTTCCTGCAGACTTCTTTCTCTTTCTGCCCTTGGAAGATCCAGCCTGCTCGGTGACTAGCACCTCTTCTGCCGCATAAATCTCAGTCAACAACTCTGGAAGAATCATACATAACGTGTGCATGTCACAGTTCAACTGGAATTGGTCAAAACTTTTCGGCAGAAGCTTGAGCACTTTATCGACCAGGGTTACCCCGTCAATACTAGCTCCTAATGCTTCTAGCTCATTCAACTGCGCGATAGCACTCAGGGCATGCTCCTTCCGGGTGTGCCCTTGTTCTCCTCAGAAGTCAATACTATGTCTAAGTTCCTCTTCCAATTAATGTAATTAGGATCAGTAAGTTTATTTTCTGTTAGAATGACAGACAACAGATTTAACGACATGATGCATATTCTGAGAATCATGCAAATAAATTTTACAGATTGAGCACTTTTGAATTTAAGTGCTAATATTGATATCCTCAAAACAATATTAACTTAAATTCACCGACATCTATTACACCTCGTGAGAATGCATGCTACGTGGGTCGCCCTACAAACTCGCATTTTGTAAGAGAAGGGCTTTTCAAGGGTCCATTAATTTCCATAAGTCAAAACCAAATTCATGATGAACGAAATTAATAGTCGGTCTCCATTTGGCAATGCAATAGAATTCAGGGACTTTGAGGGGGGTTAATAAATTTAATTGCATTCTAAGTGAATCCCATTTCTTGGTCCTAAGGTCGTCAAATTTGATTATACATCATCCGAGGGGAAGCCCGTACGCTCTCATAAGATTCCTCTAATCGTCTAATTAGAAATTTGTCCTGGTAATTACCTACAATTAAATTTTAACAATGTCACTCGAGGGGGAGCCCATTACCGCAGCTTAATTGATTTACTGACAAATTAGAAATGGAGGCCTTAGGAATTTTACAATTAACTTTAATTTAAAATCCCTTCTCAAACTTAGTATAATTTAATGAGGATTTTTAACTATTTATGCAATTCCAAATTAATCTATGTTAATGCAATAATTAATTAACATGCATAATAATTCATGCAATTCTAAATTAATTTATTTCAATGCAATAATTAATTAACATGTACAATAATTTATGCAATTCTAAATTAATCCATGCAAGTGCAATAATTAATTACATGCATAATTTATTGACACAATTCTAAATTAATCATATGCATTACATAATTAATTAACATGCATAATTAATCTTGCAATACTAAATTAATCTCATGCAAGACCATAATTAATTAACATGCATAAATAATACATATTTAATTGGCATAATAAATTTAAATAAATAAATCCACTATTATGACCATTAAATATTGAGTCTCCTTAAACAAGAAAACTGTGACAGTCTTTCCATGTTCAACTGAAACTCCTTTAGCAGTAGAATCCTGGTTGATATTGTACTTCTTGGACATCAAGTAAAAACCTTTCCACCCAGCAGCAGCCGTCCGCCACCACCGAGCAGCCGCCCGGCTGCCGGTGGTCGGAAAAGTCTCCAATTTTTTTTTTTATTCTTCAAGGCTCGTTGATCTCTTGTGATCTCCCGGTCATCAACGCACGATCACAACACGAAAAATATAATTTACAAAATTACATAATTCGATCCTAGATCCAACGAATGGATGTACATGTTTTCTAAACAAATAATTAAATCTATCCAGTCAACCCCCGGGCGATTAATTATTACAAACATTCATCCATCAATTCCTCGACATGTCTGAGGCTTTAAAAACATACATTACATTCAACAACATTCATCAAACACATAGACGACCATAATAGTGGATTAACTATTTTCGTGCAAAACCGAGTTATGCAAATATAATTCAATATATGGCTGCGTTTGAACACATCTTGTCAAATAAAGCCGTAAAAATTCGAACTTTGTAGAAAACGCATTACCCAAGTGCTCTGATACCACTTGTTGGGATCTATGAGGATCTCGTTATGTACAAGTCACGAATTCAATAGCAAACGTAAACCTATGCGCAGCGGATCCAAAGGTTTGACGTAGAAAAATTAGGGCTTAAAATTTATGTAGATCTGGCTGACCACGAACGGTTGACCACAAATCACGTCTTGGGTTGCACGAATAAGATCAGATCAAAACGGGATCAAACGGTTGCAAACAGATGAAGACGAAACTTGCTACCAGGGAGCTTTCGGCGGCATATGAAGGCGCATGCGGCGTAGGAAGGCGGCGATCTCGGCGGCGATGGAAAGACCTCGTCGAGACGGTCGTCTAGGTATGATGTACGCCTCAATCGGACCTCCGGTTAGTTCTGTAGGATAAAATATATTTCGTCTCGGTTTACCTACAGATCTTCTACTGTATTACTCAATACACCATTCTTCAACTTGTATCAGTGGAGCAACAAGAAGAAGATAAAGCTCGAATGAGATCTAGAGAGAGAGAGAGAGGCGTGGGGCGTGTGGTTGTATTATGACAGATGTCTTCTCTTCTCATGTATTTATAGAGCTACAGGGTTTAGCATAACAATCCTTCATGAACTCACTCCGGGGAAATCATCAAACTAACGCACATGGTGACCGTAAATATCCTAACAGCACATCCTATATATAATAATATTACCAAAACAGTAGGAACATTGATCCAGCCAACTGAACCTCACCTAAGTGAATCAAAGTAATATATACTATATATATCTGCTTGTTTAATATCTTACGAGTTAAGTGAACGCAGTAATTAACCGAGGCCTAGTTCATTTTTGACGATCAGTATAAAATGAACTTCTCCTCTCTGGGATCCTGTTCAATACATAAATGTACTAGTGCAACTAATTAGTCGAGACAAACTGTACAGTTGACACTACAACCGTTCGGATGGGGTGTTCATGTCCATCTAGGTTGTGAAAAACTATTCTTGTTGGTAAGTAACTAACAGAGTGATCTTCGGTTCGCCCGATGACGACCCACCCTATCTAAGTGCAGAACAATAGAACGTAGAACTTATATAATCTAACATGATTCTCATTCATAAAGGGCAAATGTGTAATAACATGCAAAGCTAAGCTTTTAGTATATAACACTAACAAGGTTTGCACGCTCAGTCTGCCTCAATCTTCAATAGTCGGACAACCAGGTAGCAGCATCTCCATCCAGTTGGAATTGAGCACAGGCAATGCGTTGGGCGTCGGTACAGAAAATCACATCGTAGATCCGCTCAAGATTACAGATCCACTTAGTTACTGCAGTAGGTCCCTCTACCCCGATAAAAACCGACGGCTGCATTTTCTGGAATTGGATGATCGTCTTAGTGTGGTCACGATCCGGTGAGGGTGGGGCTTGATGAACATTCTGATCAGGGTTGTTCCTTCAACGAGGCGACATCTCTATATTAAGAGATAACTCGAAGGTTTAGCACAATTAATCCAAACCTAAAATTCAAGCAATTAAAGAAGGAGGATAAATTCCTAAGCCCCAAATAATAATGAAAGAAATAAACAGTTCACATCATAAACACATACCTTGAGCTGGCACGGCATGATGAAGACGAGTAGTCATTTTACAATGTTACAAACATTTTCAAAAGCAATCTACAGAAACGTAAACCTACTCTGATACCACTCTGTAACGCCCGAATGATTTTTAAAGAAAATTTTGTACTTTTCCAAAAATCAAGGTTAATTTCTCGAAATTCATTTTTTGATTTCAAACATTTAATGGCGTTACTCAAAACCTCAAGTCATATTTGAGCCCTTGGGATCTCATTGCCCAAATTCACGTCACATGCATACGAGATAAAACATCAACCATATCCATAATCTCGTAATCATAAATAATCCAAATCATGACGTCAACATATTCAAACTTCAAAACCAAGTTTAACAGCAAACACAAGTTCAACGGAAGCAGTTTCACTTCAATAACAAAAAAAAGCAAGTAAAATGACCCCCACTTGTTCGTCTTGCCCCGCCACCAACTCAACCTGAAAAGAGATATAATAATGGGGGTAATCAACCTACTAGCTCGCTGTGGGAATTATCGTACAATCTATTCAATATAATAACAGATAACCGAATCGCAACATGGACATGAATCAATAAAATTTATCACATTTCCAATTATTCATATCATATAATAATGCTCTTGTGATCACTTATATAACCGTTGAAGGTTGATACCGCATCCAACAACGAGAGCACATGTCAAAGGTTGATACCGCATCCTACAACAAGGTCTATCATTAGAAAAATAAGGGAGACTGCTTTTCATCAGACACCGTCGACGGTCGATACCGCATCCATCGACGAGGATACCATATCGAAGGTCGATACCGCATTCAAAACAACAAGGTCTATCATTAGAAAAATAAGGGAGACTGCTTTTCATCAGACACCGTCGACGGTCGATACCGCATCCATCGACGAGGATACCATATCGAAGGTCGATACCGCATTCAAAGATAGTTTACATGGTTCACATGCATACAGGGATTATAAGATCTAACGGTTATAAGGAATAACAGTACAGTAAAGTTTATCAACACCCACCAGGTCAATAAGGCAGGAGCAATACTCGAAAGTAGAGTAATAGATCGAGGCTCGACTCCTTAAACACCTACATTTAATCAAGATAATCCTCATAAATATATTATCTTGATAATTGGAAGAATTCACGAAATTTCATACTCAGTCGAAAAATTATCGAATAAGTAGTTCGTGGAATTTGTGGAATTTGTAACTCTTGGATTTTAAGGAGATACTTAGAAAAATTATTTAAGAAGATCAAAAATAGGCTCAGCACAAAAAACGAGGTCAAAGGCTCAAAAATAGATCAAATGACTCAGGCAAAATGAATATTGGTGGTCACGGGCTTGGCACGGGCGCGGGATGGCCCGCTGGGCACGGCTTGGTGCGCACGGATGCGGGCAGGGCTGGTCTAGTCACTGTTTGGCTCGCCTGGCACGAGCGAGGGCTGCTGGACTCACTCGGGTGCGTTGGGGCGCGGGATTGCGGCTGTTGGACTGCGGGCAATGGCTGCTGGTGGTGCTAGGTGCGCCTGAGAGTCGATTGTTGGCTATTGGCGTCGATTGGGCGTGCAGGCTTGCTGTTGTGGTGCGTCTAGGCTGCAGCGACGCGAGGAGTCACGTGGGCGACGTTGGGCGATGGCTGCGGCACGAGCCGTGGCTCGGGGAGTCGTGCGGGTGACACTGGGCGACGGCTGCAGCTCGCTCGGCTGCTGCAAGTCTCAGCACATCACTGTTCGCATGCGAAAGCGCCACCATTGCGCGTCGCGTGCTGACATGCATCATTTTTACGTGCATATTGTTGACAACCGACTTGATTTGTTAGGATTAAAACGAAGATTTACTAGTGTTATTCACAGCTTATTTCCCAAGTCACTTCACACGTCCAACTTAGCTCAACTCGGTGCGAATTGGTTGTCAAATCGACTTTATACATAGACATGCACCGACTTCGCACATGGCCGCGCACCGACCTTGCACAAAAGACAAATAACCGACTTCTTGAAAGTTCTTTTCTAGATATTATCCACACAAACCAAGATCCGAGGTAGTCGAAACCCAAAGCAGGTGACAAAGCACCCACCTTGGACCACATCTTATATCTGCAATCATTGTTGTTCCCCCATTGACCAGCAGACCGCTTTAACAAGCTGCTTAACATTAAATGCGATCCTATCTACCTCGTACACAAAGTCAAACACACACTACTATAAATAGCAGAATTTATTATTGTACGGGGATCTTTTTCTGTGCACATTCATCATGCATATGTAAACACAGCTCGGTTATACACAATACCGACTTCTTGTACTCAGCAAAAACACATAAATAATACAAAATTTACATCTTTTACGCTTGCCATTTTTTAATCATTAAATATCATTGTTAAATTTCTTATAACAACAGTTTGGCTAGAGGAAGGGCCACATAAGTTATTTAAGGTTAATCTTCGATTTCCTGCACACAAGCCACATACCTTTCATCAAGTTTACTTTCATTTCAATCAAACAAGCAATCATCATGTCTAATTATGAACACCAAGAAAGAACTCCAGAAGTTGGGTCCAGTCGTAACGCTGCCCAATCTGCCGGAAAACAGCCGTGCCATTAACAACACCTGATTATACAGCTTTGTTTTAGAACCTAGAGTTTGTGAAGGTTTTTTCTGCTTTAATGGCTCAAACAATGTCAGGGACCTCTGTTCCCGCTCCTGGCCAAGCCACAGTACCTGATATTCCGGCAAGGCCACTGACACCACCAGTTCAGAGAAGTCATACGCATGCAGCCGCTTCACATGCAACTTCACAGCCACAACAATGAGAAGGGGTTGCTGCCCAAGCTCATGGAAATCCTCATGTTATCAACAATCAACCGGTGGCGAATCCACAAGAGATGACTGCTGAAAGCCACTCGGCCACTATCAACAACCTCCTGCAGTTCCACGACCAACGTCGCCACAGCCATAAAGATTCACCGACTTGCGCCATAAAATAGAAAGGAATCACTAGGCATGAGTCGGTAGAATTAGAAATTCTCCGAAAAAAAGTTGCCGAATTGGAAACTCGGCAGAAAATTCAAAAAGACTCTCCAGGAAGAGTTTTCACGTCGGGTCAAGTTTAGCTGGAAGAAGATTCTCCTTTAGCACCTGAGCTTATTATGAGTCGTTGTCGGGAAAAATCGAAGTTCCCCAAATAAGACTTTACTGGTACGCCGGGTTGATGGTGTCCCCGAGATGAGCTCAAAAGGTTTATTATGTCAAGCCTTGCTGGTAGATTTAGTTCCGTCATAATAATAAGGATTGAGTGGTACTAGTCTCAGAATATCAAGAAGTTACTTAGTTAAATTTCTATTAATTAAATTAATTAACAAACATTATATTTTTTACACGAGGAGATAAATAGGATAGTAGAGCCCATGCTTCGCCTCATCCGTGCTCATTGGAAACCTTGTGTCTTTATCTTTGTGCAAATCTAGTGTTGGTGTCAAAGGTTTAGCACACCCAGTCCTGTAAGTAATTGAGTTCCCAGCCTTGTAAGTAATTGAATTAGGATCCAGCACAAAAAGAGCAAGCAAAGTCGACGCCGGTCTAGAAAACTCGTCTCGTAAGAGACCAATCCAATGACGGTGGTGGAAAGCAAGTCAGAATAGGTTCGTTGCAGTTGACTCGACCACAGTATGAGGGTTAAAGACGAACTCGTCGGTACTTTTAGGCACAGGGACGCGAGAACCAATCTAAGGAGGAGACATTTCAAGAATGGATTGTTCTCAGAGATCCTACATATGCGCTCTTAGGACTAACCCGCTAATTCGAGTGAGAAAAAGAAAGTACAATAATAAATATTTAATAAAATTATTTCTTATTAATGGCCCAAGAAATCGTGTGGTCCATAGCCCTTGGCTCATTGGGAGTCCTGATCCTAACCTTCTTATGGCCTCTGTTGTAGAATAGGCCATGTGTGGAACTCATTCTCAAGCACAAGATCATAATTCAAACGCCCAACGCCATAAAGATAGGGCTAGGCACTAGAGAGATAGTAACAGAATGAGAGTTTTAGCCACACGTTTTTGGAAGATCGTTGCCCGCACGACGTCCAATCAAGGAGAAGGGAATAAAACATAAGACTTGAGGTGACGGGCAACGCATGACACCTGCACAGCGCACGCACAAACGCAACCGCAGCAGACCACTGATGACACAAAGCAATCATCGACGACCCGCAGTGACCCGAGGCTACGCGCAACCCGAGACGACCAACATACCACGAGACGGAGAAGCACCCTTCGACAAGTAGCAGGTGGACGAGGCAAGTACGAGGCGATTGGAAACGTTAGAAGAACATCTCAGAACCATTCGTCTGGGCCTATAGCCCGTGTAAGTCATCTCAGAGTCGGCAAAATCAATACTGTAAGATCTTGGTCCTAATCTTTAGATTTCGCTACGCTTAGGATTAATTTCTTATATATTCAATTAGAGCAATAACTGACGTTCTTCGCCGTACCCAAGAGGGTCGGGGTTAAAGGAAAGTCCTTAGAGGGTTCATCTAGGGGTTGAGCGGAAGAGGTCGAAGAAGAGGCATTGCCTGATATCGACATGGTAGCTGAAGTTTTTCATAATGAGAAGGTAAAAAGAAGGTTGACGATCACTGAAAACCCAAAAAACCAATTAAAATGGATAAAAAGGAAAATAAAGAAGAGATTTAAAGAAGCACATACCGATATGAAGATTGACATCAAGAGAGGTGGACTATGAAGCTACCGAAAATTGGGTGTAAGATCACCGAAAAAGCACTAAGTTCGTCGGAATATTTTTTACAGAGTGAATTTTGAAATTTGAAGGAAGTAAAATTGTAAAAGGTGGGTTTGTTCGATTTTTATAGTATAAAGAAGAAGTGCAAATGCCGAGTTCGTAGGTGAGCCGTCAGATTAAATATTGTTTGGGTAGTTTGGATTGACCAGGGGTGACGAATTTAACAGATGTTAAAGGTCAACAGATCGCTAGCGTTGGTTTGAAAGAAAATCCACGACCCAGAGCAAATGGAGTGTGCTACGGTTTTTAAAACGACGTTGCTGAAAAGCGCAGTTCCCCAGATCTCGTAATTCATGGCATTTAATNAGAATCTTATCTTGTTTTTAGCATACGATCTCGTCAAGGAGTCCACTTAGGTGGCTTAAGGTACAAGTTTAGGCTAAGTCAGGGAGATCAGAGGTCGAGAACCTCCAGAGCTCAGATACTGAACGAGACCTCATGACCCGAAGGTCATAGAGGTGGAGGTTGTGGTTACGACCTAGCTACATAGCACGACAGACAGGTGATTGGGTCAACCAAGTGAGTTAGAGGACCTAAGAGCCGTATAGAGAGGGGAAAGAATCATTTTAGAATGAAAAATGTATCTTGCTAAGAAGTCTCAATTTCTAGAGACGTGGTAAGTTGGGAAAAGAGATATGTGGAGATCTATTTCCTAATGATAACTCTCTTGAGCATCAAGACACCCATAGTATACAAGGGTGGCCAGGTTCTTACTTTACACATATGACCGCGCGTCGCGACGCGGCAAATTTAAATTTATATCTTTTCCTTAACAAACCTCTACCAACTAGTAGTAGCGGCGAGTAAGGGTCGATCCCACGAGGAGTAGGAACTAAATCATGATAATTTTGTATCAATTGAATTAAAACTAAGAAAGCAATAAAAATGGGGGGATTGATTTTATAAAAATAAAAATCAAATAAAATAAGAGAAGTCCAGTTTTTGGTTCAGTTATCACCCAATCTCAATCTACCGTTAATTAATTTCGACACCTTCTTTAAATTGCTAATGAGCTACCGACCCTAGCTAACAACAAGCTCTGTTAACCGAATTTTCCTTACTGAATATTTAATCGAAATAAGCTCTTCGACTAAACCTAACTAGTGGACAACCTAGAATAAGCTCTCTAGATTTAATTCACTAGCAGCATTAATTCCTACAAAAATAGATCAGTCTAAGCAACGAACGCAAAAGCTCGGACCGTTTAACTTATGTTCACGCTACCCTAGAGATGCACGACCCCTAGTTTACTACTAACGAAACGAGAACAATAACAATTACGGATTAAAGCCTCGAATCTAGCAATTAAACTATGAATATTTGACGTAGTTGGCCAAACCAAACCAAACACCATAATTCATAAACACGATACACAGATAACGTGAATCAACTCATCGACAAAATTAAATACGGCGTCTCGATTAACTAACGATAAATAGAGATCATCCAATTCATAGACAAATCAGAATTAGGGTTCAAACATCCCCTCAAACTGGATAAAAATACTAGCCTAACATATTAATAAAATAAATAAAAGATAAAAGAGACAAGATAAAAATATCTCCCTCGTGTGCGAGTGCGGCTTCCCTCCGCGTGTGTAGCCTTCTTCCCAGTCCGTGCGGTATTCTTCTCGGCTTTTCTGTGCGTGGCTTTTTTTCCGTCTCTGTCTGGCGTCTCTTCTGTAGAGTGTAGAGAAAATAGTAATCCTCCGCCAAATATATATGACTCCACGTTGCTTGCTATTTTTTTTATTCCAAATAAATCTCCAAAGACTCCTCTCCAAAATCCACTTCCTAATGCTTGCGTTAAGTTGCTCCCAGCAATTACAATTTTCCTAAATAATTCTTAATGGAGTTGGACTTTTCAACCAATTAAGAGTAATTGGTCAAAATTACTTGTCCATTCACGTGAATCACAAGACAAGGGCTCTTTATTTCTTTTATGTGCTGCGAATTGCAAATTGGACCTAATTTTAATGTTCAACATCAGGCCAAATTAACAAGTATCGGACGTCTCGATAATTGATTACGTGAACTTCCGTCCAATGCTTTGCGTCTATAAAATACTCCAATGAGCTGAAAATAAATATAAAAATACTAATGTGTATGAATCCATCCAAATAATAAATAAGGCAAAAAATATAAATGTGCGAATAAATTAGGCATATAAAAATAAACTATTACATATATAAAATACACACATTTTTCGCCCTATCAACATAACACATACAAGCACAATTATACTAATTCTCATTTTTCTCTTACGGGCCGATACAGCGTCAGGGGTATTCCACTAGGACTCCTCCTCGGCGTTTTGTAGGTCACAAGAGCTCGAAGTCAATGTCCGGTCCTAATGCTCCAGTCTGATCAGGTTCAAGATAAATTTACACATCACAAATATTTGATATCATTACTTGAACTACTAGCGACGAGTCCTAAGAGGATGCCTGGATACAAAAATTCTCAAAAAAATTTGAACTTTTTTAACTAAACCATTTTTTTTAACTCAACTCCACTATCATTAATATTATAAATATAATTATATAATATCAATCAATCATTCTTACACATCGCATCAACTTTAATTCATGATTCATCAACTCACATGTAACGCCCCAAATCAGTAATAATAGTAAGAACGGTTTCACTGCTCGACTATAAGTGAAATCCGTAATTTTCAAAAATTCCCGAGTTATATTTATTGTGCTAAATGCTCAATTATGATAAATTATTCTTTGGATAATTCTATCTCAAGTATAAGTTAAGATTAATTCATTAATTTGGGTTGGTAAATAATAGCAAGTCAATTCGAGGAAATTTTCGACTCCGAACCCTAGTTTGGTTCCGAGTTACTTTTCGAGTAAATTCCGAGCCTAGCCAAATATTGGTATTTATTATACTTAGAATAATTTTCTAAGTGTGTAAAAAAAAAAATACCAAAGTCAAGTTTTGATCATTTATATATGTTAGATTATTCGGTTATTATGTTCGAAATATTTTCGTTCGAACCGAACCATTGAACTCTAGAGCAATGCCGCACCATAGTGACCAAAGTCAATTCTTTTCCTTAGCCATATTTTCCATATGTGGGTACAAGAAGTATATTAAGTGTATTCTACGCATAGTTAGCACTAAAAATGATTGGTAAAGTCAAACCATCATTAGCAAATTTAATATGCTTAATGATCATGTCATGGGTTCATTATTCTATTCAAGATGTATGTTTTTGTCCCCACATTTCCACTCCTCACCTAGTGCACTCCGCAAAGCACTTTCCCAGCCCCTC
>BKCP01005738.1:520542-538285 GCA_008636005.1 Striga asiatica
GAGATGCACAGACGGTACAAGTGATGTGGCAACATCACCGAGATGACTTCGAGCAGCGACGATTGGCGGATGAGGAGAAATGTAAGTAGAGGCGGCGGCCGTTCTCGTGCGGCGGCAAGAGGTAGTGACGATGTCGTTTCCGGGCGGATGCCATCGACGGCGGAAGCTCCTTGGATGTTCCCGTCGTGAACAGTGTGTGAGTCTGTATGAGTAAGTGTGTGCGCCGGTTGCGTAGTATGTGTTTTTGTGTGTGTCGCCGGTGTAGTGTGTGTGCGTGTGAGAGAGAGACGGTGTAGTGTGTGTAAGTGTGTGCGCAGGGTAGTGTGTGTGAGTGTGTGAGAGAGAGATGTGAATTGTTTGGAGTGTGTGAGATTGGTCACGTGTGTGTGGGACAGCTTGAAATAGCTGGGTAGGTGGCGAGTGAGTGGGGTATGTGAGTGGATGGGGTAATTGTAAAAAAGTCTAAAATACCCTTAATGAAGGTATAATTGTTGTTTTTTTTCGTCATTAGAGCACCCACAATGCTTTGGGTCACTTTTTGTACATGTGACATATAAATGGACTTGAGTCTTAAATGACATGGACAAACCCAAGTAAAAAAACTAAAAAACTTTGCAATGCAAAAATAAAAATACTAGGTCTTGTATACATGTCAACCAATAAAAATACTCTAATATGTTTTATTCATTAAAAGAAAAATTAAATTAAGAACAAATGATGAGTGTTTGGGTTTGTACTTGGGTCTAAAATAGACCCAAGTGTGGACTTGGTCTCTTTTTTTCATTGCCACATAAGCTAGACCATGTCCACTTTTAATTGCATTTAAGTCTATTTCTCATGTGGCATGTGATTTTTTGGTAAGAGACCCAAAACATGTGCTCTTAGATCATCCGATCTAATGGATACAAAGTATTCATATTTCTCGCATTAAGAGTCATTCTCACCGGATCCCTAACCTATATATATATATATATATATATATGCTCAAACATCATCTTACAAGAAACACATACTAACGTGTGTAGGTCGGCTTCGATATTTATCTAGAACACTCAATTTCGAATTTATTTATACCTTTTGAGTTTGGTGAGGCAAACGAGCCCACAGTTTTACTTTTTAGTCCCTGAGTTGACCTGGCCGACCATGGTTGTTTCTGTCATTTCTCCTGCTTCTCATTAATACCGAACAATAAGAATGAAATTGAGGTAATCTGATTTCCTGAAAAGAAAAAGGAAAACCACGTCAAGAAAAAGAAAAGAATACAAAAAAGAAAAAGTGAATAATAGGAGCTATCTGGAAATCATCGGGGTAAGTGCACAAATATTTAAAAATTAGAGGGCTACTTTATAAATTCACTAAAATACAAGCCCCCTTGTTGAAAGGCTGTTTCAGAACAAAAAGCAAGTCAATTGACATTTTAATCACCGTTTATTCATCAGAACTTGGGAGCTCTGCAGGGCTACTGTGGTAATTTCAGATTTCTATCTCTGCGTCGTCAATTGTCTTCAGCAGAAAATTTGACCCTGTAAGGGACTAAATAGTAATTTATCACTGAGAGCCATTATGATATCTCTGCTGCAGCCCTTCAATCCACCAAGAAAAAAGCAAATCAGAAAAATAAATACAATTTTCTTTCCAAATAAACAGTCACCGTTGCTTTCTCAAGACCAGAAAACTAAAGAAAGAAAACTCACAAGGGTCTTCTATTTTTCGCCCTTTCAATTTGTGGAGGTTTTAGGTAATCTGATAATCTTTCATTTTTGTCCTTTTGACTGTATAAAGCCGAAGAAGAAAAACACTATACAGCGCGTGCTTTTATTTATTTACTATTTAGTATTCATATACGCGGTTGGTTTCAGTTTAGGAGTCCAGTTTTCGCTTAATTCTTATCGAGATCTCGTCGTATTTCAGACAAACCTGGTTAGCAGTATGTCTTAACATTTTGCCACAGATTATGATGTGCTGCTCTTATCTGTAAGCTTCAAGACCATTTTTTTTTTGTATGTTTTTTCTTTTCTTTATGGGCTTTCTAAGGGTCGAAATTGTTTTTAGAAGCTGAAGGAGGAAGAGATATAGGGGAGTAGATTTTTATTTCAAAGGATCTGGCTTCGGTAAACTGCTATTGGACTGCGAAGGATGTCGCAAACCAATTGGGAAGCTGATAAAATGTGAGTTTCTTTCTTTCTTTCTGCTTCTCGTTTTCTATTTCGAGTTCTTGTTCTCCGTTGCCCTTGGCTGTGAAAATTTCTTATTTATTTTAGCTTTTGGGTCAAGGTTCTTATTTTGTGCAGACTTACCAATTTTTATTTTTTATTTTTTTGTTCTTAATTTTGGGTCTGTGAATTGGGAACTTTCTTCATCCTTCCCTTTGAGTTATTTCTGTTCTGGACAGGCATTTTATTATCTTCATATCCTCTTTCATGCGTTCGCTTTTCAGAGTCCTTTTTGTATCTCTATAAAGTTTTTCTTTTCCGGAACATTTTCTCTCGCTGTGCCATTATACCTTCTTGATTTGATATTGATTTTGGATTACTTTTAGGGTTTAGATTTTCCCTCTCTTTTTCTTGAATGTAGTAATAAGTATTGTATTGTACTCAGCTGCGTTGTAGAGTTATTATTTCCTTGATATTGAGGGCCCGAATTACCCTTTGATTTTTGAGTTACTTAATTTTTAGGTTGGATGTCTACATTCACGACTATTTAGTGAAGAGAGATTTGAAGGCCACTGCCCAAGCTTTTCAAGCTGAGGGAAAGGTGGCATCTGACCCTGTGGGTATGTATATATTGAAAGTGATGGAAGATGAAGTTATTTGCGTAATCTTTTTTTTTTAACTAAATTACTTTTTTCGGGGGCTTCTTTCAGCTATCGATGCTCCTGGTGGTTTTCTGTTCGAATGGTGGTCAGTGTTTTGGGATATATTCATTGCCAGGACTAATGAGAAGCATTCTGATGTTGCTGCCTCGTATATTGAGGTTTGTTACGAAACCGAAAAATAAATTTATCAACTTCAAATTTACCTCTTATTGTAGATTTATTTATTTGTCTCACATGTATTCACTGCTTTATCAAATTAACATTGTTGTCGCACATTTATTTCAAGAATTCTCCTATTTACTCGCTCACATAGTTCCAGTTGCTATTTTGGCAACCAATACATACGCATTATTGCATTTCGATCTCATATCCAGTATTTCAAGACTTTCTATTTTGGTCTAGAATTGTCATGGAGAATCTCTTGAAACAATAATGATGGATTTCAAGAATGTTGGTAGATATGAGGAATTCGGTATAGATTGATAAATAGAGTAAAATATTAATGGTTAGAAGCACGTCAGCGAGTGAATAGTACAATTTTGTCGGGGAAGTTCAATAATACTTTTTATTTCTTGAAATGGTGTGCAGTGCTATTGGTAAGCAAGAATCTCACCGAGTGGATATATTACTTTTTTCTATTTTTGTATATAATTTGGTGGAAAATCAGAAAAAGTATAAATTAGATTGCAGCCAAGCACTGAATGAGTGAACTAACTNCAGACTCAGTTGATGAAAGCTAGAGAGCAGCAGCAGCACCAACAACAGCCACCACAGCCCCAGAATTCACAACAACACCAACAGCAGCAGATTCAGCTTTTATTACAAAGGCAAGCTCAACAGCAACAACAACAACAGCAGCATCAACAACACCAACAGCAACAACAGCAAATTCAGCTTTTATTACAAAGGCAAGCTCAACAGCAACAGCCACAACAGCAACAACAACAACAACAGGAACATCAGCAGCAGCAGCAACAACAACAACAACAGGCTCATCAGCAGCAAGGGCAACAACAGCAAAGGCGCGAGGGGGGTGGCCACCCCCTTAATGGATCGGCTAATGGAAATGTTGGAAATGACCCTCTGATGAGACAAAATACCGGTGGGACCGCGAATGCGATTGCAACGAAGATGTATGAAGAGAATTTGAAGAGGGATTCTATGGAGGATGCTGCTTTGAAGGTAAATTAAGTTTTTATGTGTGAGGGTATGGAAAGTTGAGGAGGTTTTTTTATATCTGTTCGTGAAATTTGTGGTATNGGCTTTCAGCAAAGGTTTGGTGATAATGTGGGCCAGCTTTTGGATCCGAATCATGCATCGATCTTGAAATCAGCTGCAGCCTCTGGCCAGCCAACTGGGTATGCTGGATTTGATATATTTTAAATAATTGTGTTTCTTATTGTCCGTACTTTATGAATATGATTTTTGGTGTTTTTCCTTTCCGTTCTCCTGAATTTTTGCGTATATATGTTTTACTGAATTTGTGCGTATATATGTCTTTGGTAAACTTTTCGATCGTTGTCTGAGATTCTGGTGTAAATTCCCAAGTATTCTTTTTATAGTTAGCGTTATCTTTTCATTTTTTTTTAAAGATTTTCTATTGTGTTGGTAAACTTAAGTTCATAGTCTTGGTCGAAAGCTTTGATCTTTATGTTCCTGCATCTCTTTCTGGAAGGCAAATGTTGCATGGTGCTGCTGGTGGAATGTCTCCACAAGTTCAAGCACGAAGCCAGCAATTTCCAGGGTCTACAGCAGTAAGCATTTTCTTCTTTTTCTATCTTCCGTATAGATAGATTTTTGTCAATTGTGTTTGAACCTGCATATATGTCCATATTTGTGTGTAATTGTTGTACATATTTGTGAGCAGGATATCAAAACTGAAATTAATCCCATCCTGAATCCAAGAGCTGCGGGCCCTGAAGGATCACTGATTGGAATCCCTGGTACGCGTTTATCCGTTGGTTTCAAGAAAACCTATGTTGTTGAAAAAGGTTTAAATACTGTCATTGTTTCCATGAAAAAAACTGATTAACATGGCTTCAGAAAATCTATGTTCAAGAAGGTTTAAATACTATCAGTGTTGTCATGAATAAAACTGATTAATTTCCATAACATAATCAAATTCAAGGCATGGAAAAATGTTGGAAACTGGATTACACGAATAGCATAGGATCGAAAAATGGTCTAATTTATATCGTGGAATCCTGTACTCTGTATATGTTAATGTTCTTTTCTACATTTTAGGGTCGAATCAAGGAAATAACAATTTGACGCTCAAAGGCTGGCCTTTAACTGTAAGTGCAATGTAGTTTTGTAGTTTTCTCCTCTTTATGCCTCTGGTTGTCTTTTTCTCTCTTTGTGCGTGTATGTCTGTGTCACTCACAATTACAAATTGCAAGACTGTTTATGGGGAAATTTTATAATTACATCAATTCCCTTGAAGTTATATATGTTTAGACCTTCACACGAAAAATGTTCTGGAAACCCCTAGTATATTCATATACATGTACGGTTAAACCCATTAAATTTTAGGCAGAAGAAAACATCTTTCCCATTCATTTATATAACTTTCAATTTCGGTACTTGTTTAAGTTTCTTATAACTACCTCCAAACCTCTGGGTATTATTTTATAATATAATATTCTATATAGTTATGTTAAATTCATTTCCACATTTTTGTACCTATTTTACTAGGGTCTCGACCAGCTTCGTTCTGGGTTACTCCAACAGCCAAAGTCATTCATGCAAGGACCTCAGTCCTATCATCAGTTACAGATGCTGACACCTCAGCACCAGCAGCAGCTAATGCTCGCCCAGCAGAGTCTTTCTCCATCTGCAAGTGATGCCGAGAGCCGAAGGTTGAAAATGCTTCTTAATAACCGAAGTTTCTCTATGGGTAAAGATGGGCTCTCTAATTCGGTTGGTGATGTGGTTCCTAATATGGGGTCCCCCTTGCAAGCTGGTGGCCCGGTTTTGCCTCGTGCAGATACCGAAATGCTAATGAAGGTGCGCTCTTTTTTTCCATTTTAAACTTCCTTTCGTGATTTCTGCAATATAGATTTGGGTTAGTTACGAAAAATTATAGGTTTAATTATGGAAAGAACCTGTTTTTCTGTTTTTTCTAGAAACAGGATACCCAATTGTCATTTGTACCACTCTTACAGTACAAAAAAAAAATAGGAAAAAAAATTTGAGGGAGAACTTGTAAGTTGTAGTACTTTAAGAGGGTGGGCTTTAATTTGAGAGAGAAATAGAAATAGGCCTGAAGCCCCAGATATTCTGTGTATTCTGTTAGTGATCTTGAAATAAAGAGGGAATTTGGTACTGATTGTGTATAGTTTGATTTCTGATGACGGCCGTTTTGATTTTGTTGTTCAGTTGAAATTTGCGCAAATGCAGCATCAACAGCAGCAGCAGAACAGTAATCAATCACACCAGCAGCAACTTCAGCAACATGCACTCTCTGGTCAACAGCCTCAGAGTTCGAATCACAATCTACAGCAAGATAAGATTATGGGTAGTGGCAGTGTCACTGGTGATGGTAGCATGTCCAATTCCTTCCGAGGAAATGATCAGGTCTTGCCTTTTCCTTCATGATAGCTATTTTTCTCCATTTTGTTGTTTTTTTTGTTTTTTCCTATTTGTTATATTTTTTACTTCTTACCTCTGAAACTATTGCAACACGATTTGATAGTGCATGTCTGCTGTTATGTGTATATTGTCATCATAAGATCGATACTTTGAAATGGGTGTGTTGCTGTATATTATCCTCTATTCATGCGTCAAGGTTATAGTTGATAGTTTATTGCAGTTGCCATATTTTCAGGATAAAAATTTTGTATCGTGTTTAATACAATAAACTTGTGTGTAATTTGTGCTCTATGTGTGTTGAAAGCATAGACTTTATCTTTGATTGGATTAAAATTAAAATGAAATGACAATTGACAATATCATTTCATTTTCTTTTAAAATATTTCCTGGTGATTAATCCCTGCTGAATCAGATGCTACTTTCTTTTTGCCCTTTCTGTCTACGTTATTGCTTTTATCTTTTGGGTATTTTGTCCGAAGCATCTTAAGGCAGACAAGATATCTAACATCGTCTCCAATACATTAAAGGCTTCAAAAAGCCAGGTTGGAAGAAAGAGAAAGCAACCTGTATCTTCTTCGGGCCCCGCTAACAGCTCTGGGACAGCAAATACAGCTGGGCCCTCTCCAAGTTCGGCTCCATCAACTCCTTCAACTCATACACCGGGAGATGTGATGTCAATGCCTGCCTTGCCACACAGTAGCAGCTCCTCAAAGCCTCTGATGATGTTTGGGTCTGATAACACTGGCACTCTCACTTCACCATCAAATCACTTGGTAAAGATCGTTTATCATTATATTTGAATTCTTATTTGATCTGTGGAAAAGTTCTCTAGTCTTTTTTTTTTTTTANGGGCCTTTAAATTTTTTTTTTTTTATTTTTTTTATTTTTTTATTTTGTTCATGTATACTTCTGTGCAGTGGGATGATAAGGACATCGGGCAAGCTGATATGGATCGTTTTGTGGATGATGTTGAGGACAATGTGGAGTCCTTTCTGTCCCATGATGATGCTGACCCACGAGATGCGGTTGGCCGCTGTATGGATGTTAGCAAAGGTAAGGAAATATTTTTTTGGATAGTTTTCCACTTTTTCCTTGAGGGTCTGAGGCTATTTTATGAACATCTGCAATTTTGCTTTATTTGTTTGGAAGATTTATTGTGTTGACGATGTGAGAAAATATGGGTATTCTTCTGATTAGCAATTGTGGTCTTGTTTAATATTATTTTGATTTGCTTATATCATTTTGCAGTTCAGGGTCCTTGCATATCAGGACAAATTTCTCTTGGAACTTCTGTTTGTAAAAAATATGCTTTTTTTTTTCCTTATTNTGGTGGCTCTTTTCTAGTGTCCTTTGAGATTCCAGAACTTTTATATATTTTATGAATGAGGTCAATATGAATGTTTTAATTTCTGTAAAACCTACTGCTTTTATGATGTTATGATTGGTAATTCTTAATTTTGAAGGGTTTACATTCACGGAAGTGAATTCTGTTCGTGCTAGTGGAAGTAAAGTTGCATGCTGCCACTTCTCATCAGATGGAAAACTGCTCGCCAGTGGTGGACACGACAAAAAGGCGAGTGTCGGGATTGAGCAACGTTGTTCGCAAATAAGTGAACCAAATATACAATTGCCCCTTTTCTTGCTGCTCACTAAATGCCATTTTAACTAATGTTCATTTTTTGCTAGTAATGAAGTTTTCTTGAAATTAATGCAGGCTGTTTTATGGTACACGGATTCTCTGAAGCCGAAAACTACACTTGAGGAACACTCTTCCCTTATTACTGATGTCCGTTTTAGTCCTAGCATGGCCCGCCTTGCCACATCATCTTTTGATAAAACTGTCAGAGTCTGGGATGCAGATACTGTTAGTTGAAACTCTACCTTTGCTTATTTTNATAACATACTCCTGCTCTCAATTCGAGGTTTTGTTTTGTAAATAAATATAAAAAATGTTGATCCTCAGTATCACTCATCATTATTATTAAAGATCTTACAATCCGACTGTTTTGACAGCCTGGCTACTCACTTCGTACGTTTACTGGACACTCTGCTGGCGTGATGTCATTGGATTTTCATCCCAATAAAGATGACCTCATCTGCTCGTGTGATGGGGATGGTGAAATAAGATACTGGAGTATTACTAAAGGAAACTTCACCAGAGTTTTCAAGGTACGAAAATATTAATTTGGCAATTGTAAAGTTTATTTTATTTCTGAAAAAAAATTTCTACTACCCATTTTGACAAATAAAATTCTGAATTATCTTTAACAAATATCTCTCTATTGAGGTGAGTTCGTATAAAATTTTGATTTTACTTTTTTTTGCCTCTTATGTGTTCTTGACTTGTGAATTTTGGTTGGTTTATAGGGTGGGACGACCCAGGTTAGATTTCAGCCTCGTCTTGGAAGATACCTTGCAGCTGCTGCTGAGAATGTAGTTTCAATACTTGATGCAGAGACAACCACTTGTCGCCATTCATTAAAGGTTAATTCTTTCTTTCTGTTGATAATTTCTTCGTGCTCCTATTTAAGGTAAAAATTGTATTTTTAATTTCTTCATGCTCCTATTTAAGGTAAAAATTGTATTTTTTCAGGGGATAATTACGATTACTACCTCTATGGTTTAGTCTAGTAAACGAAATGAAAAATATCGAATGGCCTTTTTTCTAAATTAAGCACGTGATCTAAAACATGAGTGAGTCCCTGTTTAGGAGATAATGTTTCAAACAAATACACAGCTCAAGGGTGTATTTGTACATGTCAGGGTGGTATTTGTTTCAAAATTAATATAATCTTTTTTGCCTTTTTGGTATTTATTCTCATTAATGTCTAAATTTTGTTATCTTTGTCTTAATTTTTGGTTGTGTGTACAGGGCCACACAAAAACTATTCATTCCATTTGCTGGGATTCGTCTGGCGAGCTGGTTGCATCTGTTAGTGAGGACTCGGTTAGGGTTTGGACTATGCGGTCCGGAAGTGAAGGCGAATGCTTGCATGAGCTGAGTTGTAATGGAAACAAGTTCCATTCCTGTGTTTTCCACCCTACATATTCATCCTTGCTCGTTATCGGTTGTTATCAGGCAAGTTTATTATTATCTCTATAGTTTTAATTTGGTGTAATTTACAAAAGTGACTCATGAGGTTCATCCTAATTACATAAAAAATGTAGTTGTATATTCTGAATTAGGAAAATGACTATCACATGCTNCTGTTTGTTTGTGTAGCAAAACAAACAGTTAATTAGAAATTCTATACTTATTTTTCTGAAAAAGAAGTAAACATAGATTATTTATTTTTTTACATACTCCTAAATATTGTATTATTATTTTATACAAAATGACATCCACCTCCGGTGAAACTCGTTTGTCCTAGGTTTTAGTAGTTTTTCTTACTTAAGTATATATAATATCATTGATTGATAAATAATACTCCCTCCTATTTTTAATAAGTGTCGTTTTGAGAAGTTACACAATAATTCAGAATATTTTTTTTTGCCAATAACAACCCTCATTAATGAAGATAGAGATAGATGTTTTGAGAAAAGATGAAGAGTGAATATGAAAAGACATAGTGTAATTATTAGCTAAATGAGGGTAATAATGGAGAAATATGTACAAAAGATCCAAAACGTTACTTATTTATTTAATGGTTGATAAAGCTAAAATGACATTTAAAAAAAATAGGAGGTAGTATTTTTTATTGATTTTCATTGGAATTGTTAGGTAATTTAATTTTTGTTTGTAAAGGTTGATGTAATTCTTCTTTTCTATTTTATATATGCATATAAACACCTACGTCGAGGACTGCTGAATGATGCTTGATTTTTCAGATATGAAAAACTGATAACAAAATAACAAAGATAAAATGTGTTAAGTTTTAAAATATAATGATAACCTAAGTTGGCTAAATGTTCTATAAATTTAGAGAAATCTAAATCTATATGAACTACTTTTTGACATAAAGGATTGTGAATCACCAAAGTTGATACTTAGGGTCGGGAAACTCTGCATTTATTTATTTGTTCTTTGTTTTACATTTGAATTATTTTAATTCAGTTTTATGTAGATAGGTACACATATCGAAAATATACTGACATTTCATATATCTATTTTTTATTTCTATTATTTATTTAATGACAATCGATGAGCAAAATTCTATAATTTGCTATTGAATTGAAATATTCACAAACTCCGCATTACCCGTCTATACAGGAAATATGAGAACTTATTAGATCTGAAATACCTCATCATTATTCAAATGCAACCTGTAAAAGTCACTATAACCACACTTTATCAAGTGTACTAACTAAAGATTATCGGGCCTCTTAATGCAATTTTCCAGTGCCTGTAAATTCTAATCCTTATGTTTTTGTCTGAATAACAATTACTCGTGTTTGATTTGGTTTTGCAGTCTTTGGAGCTTTGGAATATGAGTGAGAACAAGACAATGACCCTCTCAGCTCATGAAGGCTTAATTGCATCATTAGCTGTGTCGTCTGTTGCTGGCTTGGTTGCGTCTGCAAGTCACGACAAAATCGTCAAACTTTGGAAGTGATTTTATTTATATGTAATTCCATTTCATGTTTCAGAGTTTTTATTTATGGGACCTCCAAAAGAGTGACTTCACTTTCTAGGTGACCAACTGATGTTGCTCTGTTGCTTATGATGCTCTACTGTTGCTGGCTTTAATATGTTTAAACAGTGTTGAACATTTTATTACTTTTTATTTTTTTTTTTTNTAACCTAACTTTGACATAAAATCTGTTTCTGTGCTGCAGTTTCTCTTAGAAATATCTTTGCAGTGTTTATAGATTTTTTATTTATCTTCATAATCGTTGGATTAAACTCTCATGTACTAGCATCTGGCCAGACCGAACCAACAATTGAAATTGAAAAACCATTTTAATTGTAAGTTGTGTCTCTTCAATTCCTATAAATGAATAATTCCAATTTTAAATTCGTGGAACAGTTATTTCCAATTAACTCTTCGAATTCCAAGACCGACTCTCCATCTACCAGATTTTAATTGTAAGTTGTACCTCTCAAATTCCAATTATCTCTTTGAATTCCAAGACACCAATTAACTCATCGAATTCCAAGATCGACTCTCCATCTACCAGATTTTAATTGTAAGTTGTCCCTCTTAGTTTCAACACATTTTTAAGGCAAACTATATAATGTTAATGAGAAAACGGATCATAAATCTATCAGTCCATGTATGATTAATTATTAAAGAACAAAGTGTATAGATCAAGGAAAAAGTATTTTTTGTATTATGTATTCCTAAAAATATAATATTTGATTATGTATACAATTCAATAATAGTGGTCATTTTATCTTTTTACTTATAAAATAATAAATTAATTATTTTTGTATGTTTTAGATCAACGTTAGTTGAATTGAGTTTTCATTTTAATAATGCAAGTTTTTATTTTTTTTATAAAAGGAAAAACAAAAGTATATATGTTTTTAATTAATTCATTTTTCCATTGGGTTATTATAATACGCTAGGTTCTATTTTATTGATTTACTACAATAATTATTTTTTATCCATCGTATATGATAATTATTTTTTTTTTTTTTACTACAANTGGGTGTGCATTGTTGGATACATAAGCTTCTTTTTGTGTAATTTGAGTTTGAATATAACACCTTACAAACCGTTTCATTTTGTAAATAAAATTTTGAAGTGTAACATAGTAATTTAATTATACTATAAAATAAAAAACTATATATTTTTCCACCAAACTTGGACGGATAGGGGTAAACATGCAATTAATTAAATGTTAGAGGGTTTTGCACACTTTCTAATATATAGAGGAAAAACATGTAATTTTGAATAATTATAAAATAAAAAATTAAATTAGTTTCAAAGCAAGAATTAGTTAAATATAAAGGATATTCGAACATTTTCTAAAATATACGAGCAATTTTGAATGAATATAGGAGAATTTCACAAAATCAGTCCTTTTGTTTATGCTGACTTATATAAAAGTGGGGTATTATTTTATACCAAAAGAGTGATATCTATTAAAAAAAAAATTACTAACAGACATACCATCACCCATTCATCCTCCCATTTTAAACCTCACAACTTGCCTTAACCTGCTTATTCAATATTTTCATAAAGATTTTGTTTTTTTTTTCTTTCTTTTTTTATATTTGGAGATAATCCAAAGATCGAGAAAAGATGACAGTAATTTAGACAATACCCTTTATAAATTAATTACTAAGCCAATTTCTGCTTTTTCTCCCAAAACGTCCCTTCGAATTACTTGGACATTGAATTATTCGGTATAAATAGAGGGTATACCAACCGTCTTCTCTTCCTCACCCAAAAGCAAACACAAACCAAACCCTAGACATGGCAAAAATTGGGGATAAACCCAAGCTGAAGAAGCAGCGTACATCACGTCACCATTCCGAATCGGAACCAGAAGAACGTGAAGAATCGGAATCGGAATTGGAAGAGAAGCCTAAGCAGCAGCCAATCAAGCAGCAGTCTAACACAGTTGCTGAATCCGAATCCGAATCCGAATCCGAATCCGAATCAGAGTCCGAGTCCGACTCCGAGTCCGATTCCGACTTGTTGAAGCCGATGAGTAGAGAAAGTATGAATGTTATTTTGATGGATGATAAGGAATGGAAGAAGCTTTTGGTTGATGAGACTGAGGCCTACATCAGGTATCAAAACGCCAAGACTGCAAGGGCAAACCATCTTCTTAGCCTCATCAAACGATCCACCTAGATGCTATTAATTTCTTTTTTACTATGTTATATTTTGCTTTGGATTTTGCACTTCGATTCGCGTTCATCCTATCTATCTATCAAGTTTATTTAAATTTTGGTTTTTTGTGCTCAATTCCATCATATCTATCTATCAAGTTTATTTAAATTTTGGTTTGTTGTGCTCAATTCAGAATGGTGCATTTACTGGTGAGTAACTCTTTGTGTGCTAATTTTGGCCAATAAGTTTATTTAAATTGGAATGAGCCGAAACAATTTTCAGTTTGGTAACCGATTGATTTTACGTAGTTTGGATTTCATTTGGAGGAAGAGGTTTAAGTGACACACCAAAGTCACACCAAAGTTCGGTTCCATTTTAAAATCAATTAGTTATATGAGAAGTATACTAGACTTATGGACTATATGTCTATTTATCTTATAGAATCAGTGTGGGACGATATTGCGAAATTGAAAATTGAATTGAAACACATTTAAAGTCGATATTCGGAAATTGAAAATTGAATAGAAACACATTTCTTGACAAAGTGAAGAAAAACACGAAGAAAATTGGGTTTGATAAAGGAGATGGAAGAAGCTGAGAACTCAGATATGTAACAACAAATCACCATCATCAATGACATTATAATTTAGCCATTGATGCCTGATGAGCGAGCCATATCTTCATCGTCCCCTATATACATATACATATATATACTTGTCAGAAAATGTGTGTTCTATTTAACTGGAAAATGAAAATAAAGGAAGAAATCACGAAAGAAAATAAATTGCCTGAAAAGTAACACAATGCCAAATTAATAAAAGAGAAAAAAAAAATTAATAAAGGAGAGAAAAAAGAGTTCGGGCACTCAGACAGGTTATGTCATCAAAGGCAATGATTAGCCATAAATTATGTACGACGAGCGAACCAAATGACATATCTTCATTGTCCCTTTACTTCAAGAAATCTAGTGTGTGTGTGAATATTTTGCAGTAGGTTATGTATTACTTTTGTCAAGAATAAAAAGAACAGAGCATCTTAGAGTGTGTATATATATTACTCAATACTCAATGATGCTTTCAGAAAATAGGGGTCCCTTTGGTGTTAGTTGTGCTGGAAAAAACTTAAACTAATGTGGAGATAAGTCAGCTATATTCATTAAAATTAATAAAGTATGTCCCCACCTTTTGATATTTGACATGTAGATGTGTATATTCCATACTTGCTCTCCACGCACTGGAAAACTGACCACAAATTATCAACCATTGTTTGTACATTTAANTTTATAAACTACACAGACAGAGATTAAATGCATTAAAATTTTCATTATATTATATTTAATTCAATATAAATGCAGTAATCACTATTGAGATAATTGATATGGAAACAAATTGAAACATCGGAAAATACTTTACCTCGTCAGACGACTCAAAACCACACTCCTTAATCCTTTCATAAACTATGGAAGCCGCATTCATAAACACCTGAAAAGGAATAAATAATAATAAAAAAAAAAAAATTGAATTGACGTGGTATGTATATATATTAATAATATGGGAAAAAATCGTGTAGTACGTTGTTGACGTTGTGGGCCGTTTTGGATGAAGTCTCGAAGAGGCCGCGAGCCCATTACGGTGAGCGAATTGGGCCCCTTCATCGGAGCTGACTTGTCGCTTTTCAGATAAATTGTTTTTATTTCCAATCAACATTAGAGCATCTCCAATACTCTAATGTCGTTGTAGGATAAATTTTGACAAATGTCAAAAAACTAAGGACACATTTGCTTTTCATGATTAGACAAGATTAGGCCATTAATTTGGGTTAATCTTACGTTTGTTAACCATGATTTCGGCCCGCCAGATTATGACCGGCCCGAGATAAAAATGCAGTTATCTTGCGTATTCAAGATAAAATAATCTCAGGGGAGAGGGCGTGATATTTTTATCTGTGCAGTATCAAAAGAATTAAATGTCCATTTTGTCCTTAAAAGCAAATTAAATTACATCATTTTACTTCCCTTCCATCCCAATCACCGATCCTTCGCAACCATCCGCCGCCCACCGAGCAGCATTGTCCCCCTAAACCCCCCCTCCTCCACCAACCAACACGTTCGTCACTGTTCCGATATACTCTCGTCAATCAGTTCCCTATTTTCCCTACCTCTGCTCAATATCTGCCAGCATCCATTCATTTCTCTCTTGTCATTCACTGCTAGATTTGCTCACGATCTGGCGACATTCACCGACCACCACCAACAACGTATTGTTTCCCCCTCCATCTTTCAGCCAACGAGCAAAGGTCGCCACTGTTTCAAAGGACAGAGGAAGAGTGAGAGCAAACTTAGAACAAGATTTCAAGAATGCTAGTTATTTTCAGTTTCATCGATTTTGTGGGCTTTTAGTGTTCCCTCAAGACTCGATTTTCATTCATTTTTTTCAAATTTTTATTTTCAAAAAACCAAAGGGACTTGTAAGGTTTGTCTATTTTAAACCTTCCTTAATCCCAGAAAACAAAAAATGTGCCAGAATTTTGAGTTTTTTCTAACCTTGNCAAAAAAAAAGCAAATGTGGAAAATGGGGCCAATCTTAACCGAGCCATGCAAAAAAGAAGGAGCACTCAAACATGCCGTCAACAAGGAGAAGATGAAAAAAAATAATGTAGAAAAAAAATAATGTAGTTTAAAATGGGGGCAATTGAAATGAGAGTACATGGCGAGCATTAGGAAGTATAAACGGTACAAATAAAGGTGAGGAGCTATATATTTTAATTAATTTAATTTAAGGGCACATTAGTAATTCACACATTTTATCTTATATCTTATCTAACAAAACAAATGGGTAACACAAAAGTTACCAAAATCCTATCTTGGACCAATCCTTAATAACAAACATATGTCACATATAATCTCAACAGTATAATCTCATCTCTCATGATAAGATTTATCTAATCTCATCTATTCTAACAAATGAGCCCTAAATAGATTGTGATACATGTAGGACAAATGTTGAGTTCACAACTATTAAATTAAAAAATTATCTTCAATGCATAATGTAGTCTAATTACAATATTATTTATTACCAAATATTAAAATTTTAATATGAATTAATAGAATTAATTAAATAATTAAATAGTTTGAAAATGGTAATAACAAGTCTCTCTCTTCTTTTCATTGACTAGCTAGAGTGTGGAGGAGAATGTGGATGAACCACATTCTTTTTTACATTGTAGACATTAATTATGTCCACTACATCACAACATTTGTGATAATATTCTATATTGGAGGATGAAAAGTTATGTATTAATAAATGTGTTAATGTGGAATGTAATTTGACACTACAACATTGAGCATTGGAGATGCTCTTAGAGCATCTCCAATGTGGCTTTTGACTTCATAAAAATTCATTCATATCATCAATTTTTGAAAGTGTATTACTAATTTATTCTCCAATGCATCTTGTCATGAACTCTTTCATGATGAGGTGGATAGCATTTAATGTTGACAATGTTGAACACACTTTCTAATATCTAACACCATGTTAAACATGATGACTAATCAATTCATTTTATATTTGATTTAATTTTTTATTGTTCTTGTATTAATGATTATTTTAATTGGTCCACATATACAAATAACTTATTATCAAATTGATGCATTGGAGATAATAGTTTGATTCAAATTTCTACTCTTTTAACATTATACCTACATGGATTAACATTACAATCATTGATTGACATGTGCTAAAAATCATTGTCTTTCAAAACTATAACATTGGAGATACTCTTATAGTCATGTTGGTATTGCTATCATAGTACCTTGCCTCTTTTAACCATCGCCCCACCGCCTCGAATGTTTCCCTCCTGTTTGATAATTTATTTTTTATATATAATTTTAAATAAAATATTATATATATTTATATATATATACCTGGTGATGTCATAAACTAGCAAGGCGACGGGAGCATTTCTATAGTAGCTCCTCGTAATTGACCTGAATATTTCTTGACCAGCCTGAAGCCAAATTAATAAGGATAATTTAGTTAGTTATTAGGGCAAATTAATTCGTAGCATGTTTTCGAATAAAAAATAAATAAATAAAGAAATAAAAAAAACGGACCTGTGTCCCAAATTCGCAGCTTAATTGTTACATTGTCAATTGTCACAGTCTTAAACCCATATTCCACACCGATGGTTAAGTCATGGACCGGTGCAAATGGATTGTCAACAAATTGTAGAAGCAAGCATGATTTCCCTACACCTGAATACATATATACAAACACACCTTTATTTTTTCTTTTAAACAAATTAAAGAAAAAAGATAGTTCAATTAATCGTAACAAAGGAAGGAAGAACAAATTAAATACCAGAATCTCCAATGATAATGTAATTGAATTGACAAACAGTAGCAGTAGAAGATGATGACATGATTGTAAGTAAGTCTGTGAGGGGTACAGAACAGAGTTCTGTGCTTATTACGTTCCCACACTTTTATACGGATACTTTTTAGTGGATTTACCAATTAGGGGTAGTAGTTAATGTAAAAGTCCCACCGACTTTAGGAATACTATTTTATCTAGATGTCTAATTTCCAAGTGCAAATATATAGAAAACAATATTA
>BKCP01005738.1:539231-569317 GCA_008636005.1 Striga asiatica
TTAACTAAGTGTTAAATATAGAATGAGTGTCATTCATGAAATTGTGATCATGAAAATGACATAAAAAAAAAAAATTGATATGGGGGAATAATTAGGTTTTGTGGCCTAATTAGTGTGTAAATAAAGATTTTAATGTGAAGAAGATTAATAAAAATAATTTTATCGATCTATTTATTATATCTTCTTCTTTCATATTCTTTGACTAATAATAATATTTGTTATTATTATGGTTTTTAAATATTTATATGGTATTCATGTTTACCATTAAAAAAAATCTTTTTGAAATTGTCATAATATTTGCTATTATGATGAAAAGAATAAATTAATATTTTTGTAATATTGTGTCTGCTTCTTGTTATTTAAATTATCTAAGTGATATTTAAATAATTATTTAATATGATACATGAATATATGTTATTCATGTTATGAAACTTAAATATCTTTGTGATGTTTATATTTATTCAATATGATACATGAATATATGTTATTCATGTTATGAGACTTAAATATCTTTGTGATGTTTATATTTGTGTTTATTTGTTAAACAATAACAAGAATAAATGAATATATTTCATTAGAATAAAGTTAATTAAATTATATTTATTTTTGTTTGTGTTATTTATGATGATTATGAGCTTGGCGAAATTTTCGAACTCATGGCATAAACAAAAATAAAAGTGATAATTCAATTATATTGCCCTCATGCCTAATATCCATTTTATATACTTGTAGATGACAACTAAATCTATGATTGAAGATTTGTCCTCCAACGAAAAGCTAGATGGTACCAATTACGACATCTGGCATAGAAAATTCAGTATCTTCTTAATGAACGCGAGGTTTTGGAAACCTTGTCCACTACTGTGATTGAGCCAAAGGATACTGCTACTGCGCAATATAAGGAAGAATTGGCAACCTATCAAACATGGTCCAAAAAGGATCGGTCTGCACGCTATACTATGTTGTATTGCATGCATAATGATCTTATTGGATTGTTTGAGAATTGTCCCACGGCTAAAGACATGTGGGACAAGCTTAAGATCACCTTCGGGCAAACTTCGGCTAATAGGCTCCGCGCCTTGAACTTAAAGTGGATGGATTACAATATGGATCCTAAGCACTCTGTTGCCGAACATTTGCATGTCATGAGTGCCATGATACGTGACCTAAAAGCTGCGGGACGAGATGTATCTGATGAGGATCAAGTTCTAAATGTGGTTCGTTCACTTCCAAATGATTCTGAGAATTGGAAGAACTTCAAGCTCCTCATGGCTCATAGCGAGAACGTAAAAACTTTTTCAGAACTCGCTAAACATATTGAAATGGAAGTAGAACGTCAGAGAACGTTAGCACCTTCCAATGTTGCATTTGTTGTCCATGGTGGTCAAGCCAAGGGAAATAAACGCAAACGAGCCAAAAAATTTTCCCGTCCTTTTCAAAATTTTGGTGGTAAAAAGAAACAACTTATGGCACATGGCCAAAGGGAGAAGAAAATAGCGCGTGTGAAGTGCTATAATTGTGGACAGAAAGGTCATTTCACTCGTGTTTGTGCTGAGCCGAAAAAGGTACCTTCTACCACTAATTCTTTTGAACTATATGTTTGTTTTCATGCATTAGTTGCTAATTCTATTCCTAATTGGATTACAGATACGGGAGCAAGTAAGCACATAGTTCATGAAAGATCAGGATTTGTGGAATTCCACCGATTTTCTATTGGCACTCAACCTGTCATGTTAGGGAACGGGAGCGAGGAAGATGTCCTTGGGGTTGGAACATACCAACTTAAACTCCATGGTGGAAATACACTACTCCTGCATGATACTCTATATGCACCCTGGGTGCGAAGTTGTTTACTTTCAGTTGTTTCCTTGTTAAAACTTGGTTTTTCCTTTAATTTCAATACTGGTGGCTTGGACATTTTATATCATGACAATTTATTTGGATGTGGTATTTTAAAGAATGGTTTCTTTGTTCTTGACTTGGATGAAAGTTATAATGACTCATCACATGCTTTTGCTTCATTTTATAATATTGATTCTGAATCTGTTAAATGGCATGCGCGACTTGGTCATATTGGTCAAGATAGAATGTCCAGGCTAGCTAAAGAGGGACATTTGGGACAATTGACTAAGGTTAAATTGCCTATATGGGAACCTTGTCTAGCCGGAAAAGCTACTAAAAAGCCTTTTGGTAAGGCATCAAGAGCATCAAATCCTTTAGAGCTGATTCATTCTGATATTTGTGGGCCTTTAAATATAAAAGCTCGTCATGGGGCTACATATTTTATTACCTTTATTGATGACTATTCACGTTTTGGGTATGTGTATCCCATCGACACGAAGCACTTGATACGTTCAAACGTTTCGTGGCCGAAGTTGAAAACCAAAAGGAACGAAGAATTAAGACTCTTCGTACTGACAGGGGACGTGAATACCTCTCTAATATGTTCAAAGAGTTTTGTGAGACTAAAGGTATTTCAAGGCAACTTACGGTTCCATATACTCCGCAACAAAATGGTGTTGCTGAAAGAAGAAATCGTACATTACTAGACATGGTTAGGTCGATGATGGCGCAAGCCAATCTCCCTATTAAATTTAGAGGAGATGCGTTGCTTACGGCAACATACATCCTTAATCGTGTACCGAGTAAAAGTGTGTCACTCACTCCATATGAGTTGTGGAATGGAAAACCACCCATTTTGGACCATTTACGCCCTTGGGGTTCGGCTGGCTATGTGCATAACCAAACTCACAAGTATGGAAAGCTTGGTCCAAGAGCTACCAAAATGGTGTTCATTAGATACCCTGAACATTCAAAAGGGTATGTTATGTTTGGTGAACATCCAGATGGTGGCATGACTGAGTTGGACTCACGCAATGTCGATTTTCTTGAGGATGAGTTCCTAAGTATTGGTGAAATTAAGAAAGACCTTCAGTTGTATGAGTTACAACAAGAAATGCAATTATCTTTAGGAGATGAGGGGGATATGTTACCTCTAGTGGTCTTCAAAGATAATGAAGTTCTTCTAAATTCCATTGGTAAAATGCAAGTATCTTTAGGAGATGAGGGGGATATGTTACTTCAACAGGTCTCCAAAGATAATGAAGTTCTTCTAAATTCCACTAGTGAAAAACAAACTCAAAATGAGGATGAGCCTCATAGAGTAGAGCACGAGATAAGTTATCATGCTCATAGCCCCATGCCTCTCGAGGACAGTGGGAGAAATTTTTCAGCTAGTTTGGAAAATAATGAAGGTCCTACTTTGAGAAGGAGTGATCGAGAAAGAATTCCTCGTCGATTTTTTCAAATTGAGGAGGATGTATTTCTTTGTACTCCTTTAGAAGTAGATGAACCGAACTCTTATAAAGAGGCAATGAAGTCACCCATATAATTCAGAATGGAAAGATGCAATGAATGATGAGATGGACTCAATGATTAAAAATAATGTCTGGGAACTTGTTGACCTTCCACCTCATCGTCGATCAATTGGATGTAAGTGGATATTCAAAATCAAGCGTGGGGTGGATGGATCAATAGAAAATTTCAAAGCTCATTTAATAGCGAAAGGTTTTACCCAAATTGAAGGTATAGATTATGACATTTTCTCCTGTGGTGAGATTTGCCTCTATTCGTCTTCTTCTGGCCCTGGTTTGCCATTTGGATTTAGAATTATTTCAAATAGACGTAAAAACAGCATTCCTCAATGGTTCTCTTGAGGAAGAGATATATATGGATCAACCTATTGGGTTTGTCACAAAAGGGCAAGACAATAAAGTTTGTCGCCTCAAAAGATCCATATATGGTCTCAAGCAGTCTTCCAGACGATGGTATCTCAAATTCCATGAAGCCATTTGTGCATTTGGTTTGACCATGGTTGATGAGGATCATTTTGTGTATGTCAAGAAAAGTGAAGAAGGATTTTTGTTTCTTTCTCTATACGTTGATGATATATTGTTGGCTGGAAAAGACATGGTCAACGACACTAAGCTGTGGTTGTCCTCTAATTTCGAAATGAAGGACATGGGTGAAGCTAGGTATGTCCTAGGAGTGGAAATAATGAGAAATCGTCCTAAGAAACTTCTTGGTTTGTCTCAAGAAACCTATATTAAAAGAATCTTAGAACGTTTTTGAATGCATTATTCCAAACCCGTTGATACCCCAGTCGAAAAGGGTTTAACCTTAAGTCTTGACCAATGTCCGAAAACAGATGAAGAAAAACATAAAATGAGCAATGTTCCATATGCTAGTGCAGTAGGAAGCTTGATGTATGCTATGTTATGTATACGGCCAGACATCTGCTTCGCAGTTGGCTTGGTAAGTCGTTACCAAAGCAACCATGGGCCTGCACATTGGCAAGCTGTCAAGAGAATCTTGCGGTACCTGCGTGGTACAAGTGACTTGGTACTTTGCTATCAAGGTGGGTCCTTGAAATTAAAAGGATACTCGGATGTTGATTGGGGTGGTGATCTGGATGAGTCAAAGTCAACATCAGGATATGCCTTTATATTTGGTGGAGGTGCAATATCCTGGTGCAGTAAAAAGCAAGATTGCATTTCACTTTCGACTATGGAAGCTGAGTATGTTTTCAGTTGCATTGCCGTTCAAGAGGCAATATGGTTGAGGAATTTTCTACAAGATCTCAACCTTACCCCAAAGGTTGATGAACCTGTAGAAATGCATTGTGATAATACTGCTGCTATCCAGTATGCCCAGGATTCGAAGTTTCACAGAAAAACCAAGCATATCAAAAGGCGTTATCATTTTGTACGAGACGCAATAAAAAATAAAGAAGTTGTCATTAAGTATATACCCACAAATAAAATGATAGCTGATCCTTTAGCTAAACCTATACGCAGAGATGCTTTCCAAACTCATGTGAAGAGTCTTGGTTTGCGTAGGTTTTAATTTTATTTTTGTGGGATAATGGATGTGTATAAGGTTACACCGAACATATATAAAATTTGTTGTTCTTTGATATGTTCTTTAGCATATGTTGCATAAGTAGGCATGAGTAAAAATGTCACCAGGCTTTTGATTACGCTTATCACACAGGTAATCGCCCTATCACATTAGTTGTGAGTAATAGGATGAGACTATGTCATATTCATATTAAGTGTATGTAATATGAATTGTATTTATACATTTGTTGTATAAATATATTTTTCAGTCGCCTTAGTAAGTCTAAGATGAGACTCTATCGAGTCAAATATGAAATAGTCCTGATTTCATATCAAAGCCTTGAAGCTGAATCTCGAGTGGAAGATAAATTATTAAGTATAGTTATCAAGTGGCTCGGGTTAAATACTTGAGTCGTATCTAGACTACAAATTCGTATAACATAGTAGAGTGACATGCCCATCATAGTTGGAGCTATGTTATAACACGTATATCATACTGCGTGTGCTTTTGAACGACCGTTAAGGATTGACAAATGATTCCCTACTTTGTCAAGGTGTGAATCCTATGGATTTTATTGTCCATCTTTGTACGAAGCCTTTTGACTTAGAACTATGTTATGAAATTGAGACTTAGTGTTGCTACTTTAATATATCCTCCAAGAGCTATGATCGATACAGTTCGACGGAGCATGTTAGGAAAGCAACTAAGTTGGGATGAAGTTTCATTAGTGTCTAAGAAATAACTTATTCAACTTCACCACATTAGCCCGGGCGGTTATATTTGAATATAACCATGTTGTGTATATAGCATATAGGAACAGTGTATGCTATTGGTGATTTTTGAACAGTTAGAGGTTTTCGTAAGTATGAAAGTGTTATATTAGTTAGATGGTGACTTAATATATTGCTGTTATTGTTGCATTTGGTCGCACGCTCTATTACCCGTATGAGGCAAGAGATTTGCTAGTAAAGATGTTAGTTATAGTCTCGGCTTAAGTGGCTGAGTGGGAGTGTTGTTTGTAATTAATTTCATCAGTTAAATTAATTAAACACCCACTTAATGATATTGTTAAATAACTCCATTAAGTAACTACGTTATGTAGTTTGGAGTTAATTCTCCATTGAATTTGTCTCTTCGGGAGACAACTATATAAGTAGATGCTTTGTGCATCTTAAAGTGTGAGAATAAAGAACAAAGCAACAAAAATACTATAAGTCTTTATTTAGTGCATATTCTCTTGTTGAGCCGAAACCATCACAAGGCGGCTCGGATTTTAGAACGTGGAGGATACCGACGACTCTAGAAGCCGTCGGATAAAAGATACATGCAAGTTTTCGCTTCCGCTACATAAAGGTTAGTCCTATATATATTCATATATGTGTTATATAAAACCACTAACAATAAGGTATATAATTGTTCTAAATGAGTCTAGCTAGAAGGAATGAGGGGCACTAGGATTGCTCACATTTTTAGCTGATCTGACTTGTTAAAATAAGATATCTCAGTTATTAATGCAAATGCGATATTAACGTTTTCGTTAACATAGTGCCAATTTCAAACATGTAGACAAACAGTCGAACAGGTGTCCTAGAGATACTCTCAAGACACTATGACTCACCAAATGTCATGATATTTTTTACCTTTTCACCTTCCATAAATTGTAAAAAGGGGGAGAAAAATTCAATCACTCCACTGATGGGTGCTTGTGTTGAATCTCAAACTCCAACAACCGTACAAATACTCAAATAATTATTAAAAAACAATCATTCCAACTCTAGTTAAAGTAGCCCGAGCCAAACAATTATCATATCCTCCAATTTTTTTTTTTTTTTTTCAACAATCAGCATGAGTCCCCAATTTGATAATTTGATATGCTTAGCAAAAAATAAGGACATGACCGCAAGGCTCCGACTGGTAAAAAATTATCGCACGTTTTACAAGTCAAACAAAGAGAACATAAGAGAGCTGTAGTTCATCTTTCACGTTGTTAAGGTGTTTAAATTTTATTTATTCGCTATTTTATTCATTTCATTTATATAAAACAGTGAAATTTTTTTAATAATCTTAATTCTTATTTTCTAGGGGCAGCGGATACATGGCTCGGCACCCGGTTTCTTGGCACAAAAGTTCAAGGAGTTTAATCTTCTCGAAGGACATGTGTACGGGATTACAGATTGGAACCTTGAGCTGGACGGAAAGGCTTTCAAATTAACCGAATCAAGTCATAAGTTTGTTTTCAGTAAAGAGACAAACATGTACGAGATTGTTGAGGACAACTACATGAGGTTTATGTTTAACTTCAAAAATTTCAACAAGCTATCCGACCCCCAAACAATTGATTCCAGCAAGCTAAATGGAATACTTGTATCAATTGTCCTCCAAACAATTGATTCCAACGAGCTATCTGAGCTGCAATACTCCACGCCCAAACTCACTGCGAACATGGTTTCGAGACCCGCGAACTGCAGAATTTTAGTAATTGTGTGTGTTTTAAGTATATGTTTGTAGTGTATCTATAAATAGACATTGTGCTTTGTATTTTTAACACAACCTCTAATTTTCTAACTTTTAAGTTGGAAAATCCTCTCTATTTTCTCTCTTTTATTTTTATGCTTTGGTTTGGAGATTCATAACTCAAATTTTCCGGCGAAATTCCAACAATCTTATTTTCGATCAAGATTCGAGTTTTACGCACTATTTTCATCCGGGCATGCGATAGGAGAGCAAGTACCTTGCTTAGGGCTTACTACTTCGAGTTTGTTTTTCGATTTACGTGTTTATGCTCGATTCTAGGTCTTTACTTTATTTTCAATGCTTGCTTTCGTGTGTTAGGAATCCGATACCTGCTTATCTTGTATAGAGGTCTCGACTTTGCTCAAAGTGTGATGATCTAGTGTAGAAAGCTCGTGTTAGGTTACCTAGGATCACCTTGCTCGCATGTTTTCTCTTGTTTATTTTTGTTTTCTTGAGTTATGGATACTCCGTGCAACCAAAGTTTTGATATTTCTTCCAAACCTTGCATTTGTCATCATTTGCTCTTAGATTTTTAGTTTGATTTCATGCAATCTAATCCAATCAAGCAAGTAGAGTGTGTAGGACCTTATTTTCGGTTATGTGAATTGACGACTAGATAGTGAATGAAGCTCTGAACAGCCTTCCTTTGAGAACGACTCGAGTTGGATACTCGATTATCAACAATCTCCAAAAATACTACAAACAGTTAGATATTAGAAAGTGGGCTCGACATTGTTACATTAAATGTCATCATGAAAGAGTTCATGACAAGATGCATTGAAAAATAAATTAGTAAGACACTTTCAAAAGTTGATGATAGGGATGAATTTTTATAATGTCAAAAATCACACGGAGATGCTTTAACAATCTAATTACTAAACATATACTCACGCCAAACTTACCAAACTAACAAACTACTATTCCTAATCAACTTAATATAAATTCATAGGTAGGGGTGTTCATCGGTCGGTTCGGTCTGAACTACAAAAACCGAATTAACTGAATTTTTAAATTTCAAAAACCGAACCGACCGAAATAAGTACCTAAAACTGAAGTATAACCGAACCGAATTGTTTGGTCGGTTCGGTCGGTTAACCGAATTTTTACAAAAAACAATTTTTTTTGGCAAAGGAAAAATTCAGCAAAAAACGAATGAAGGCGAACAATACAATTCAGAACAAATTCAGCAAAAAACAATTTTTACAAAAAACAATTCAGATCCACAAGGACCAACAATACAAGTCCGACAAAAAAAAAAATGATAAACGAAATGACGAATCGACAACCATAAATGAAGATTCCTCTTGAACTTAACGAAATAGACGAATCAACGAGACGACGACCATAAATGAAGACGCACGCAGCTACTTGAACCAGAGAAGGCTATTTGGGGGACGATTTAGGGTGGAGAAGCAACGGCAGTGACGGAAGATTTGGGGGCGGCAACGGATTTGGGGAAGAGATGAGGAAGAGGATTGAGTAGGGGCGAGATTCTGAGTGTGTTGTGTTATCTGTATTCTGAGTGTGTATGTTTAGGTCCTTTAAGAATTATTAGGGTTGAAATATTATATTATAATATATAACTTAGTAATATATATATATATATATATATATATATATATATTATATAATATTATTCGGTCGGTTCGGTTATTCGGACATTTGGAGTTCGAAAACTGAAACCGACCGAAATAACCGAACAATGAAATGCTGGAAACCGAAAATCGACTGAGTCGAACAAAAACCGAACCGAAATTATCGGTTCGGTCGATTTCAGTCAAATTTTGCACACTTTTACTCACAGGAATATAAAGCCTGTTAACTAAAAATTATTAAAATATTTAACCTAATAATAATCTTCCAAAATTTTTTGGCCAAACCTTTTAGAAGCTCCTCCCTTCAGCTCGCACAACTCGCCTCGTGCGTTCGCGCATCACGCCCACGCACACCCCAACGCGCTTGCACGCGTAACGTTTTCGGGCATTTGCGTGCCATACTCGAGCTAAAAGCAATTAATCTTGGACTGCTTAATCATGTGACAAGACGTGATTAAGTAAATTAATCCAATTTTACAATATAAGCTTATCGACATATATTATATATATTTGATTTCGGTTAATTGCCAAGAAGGAACCGATTAGCCAAAGGTGAACGTAATTCGTAACGTCACATTTCGATCGATTTGTTCTATTGAAATTGCTATAAAGAAAATATGTGAGAATAAACCATTTATTATTTACTTAACTTTTCTTTTCTGTTTTTTTCCCCCCTCATTTAAGAAAACCACACCACCCAACAGTCAATCAAAGCCTAACAAAATCAAGAGCTTTGTCAAAATGGTGGTACTTGAGACGAATATAGTCCTTGACCATCATCGGCCTAAAACGCGGGGCATCCAACACCCTACTAGCCAATGGCCCAACAACATAATTGGGCGAAGGCCCATAAAAATATGCAAAGGTGAACCTATGCCTCATGCGACTTGGGACGACACGATGGTACACCGGTCGAAATCGTGCATTGGACATAATGTGCATTAGATCGCCAATGTTGACCACCATTGCCCCTGAGACAGGCTCCACCGTGATCCACCCGACGCCCTCTTTCAAAATTTGGAGGCCGTTTGTGTCATTTTGGTGGAGGATCGTGAGAAGCATGGAGTCCGTGTGGGGGCCCAACCCCACGGCCCGATTAGGGTTTGGGCAGCTCGGGTAAGAGTTTAGCTGCAGTACACCTACAGATGACAAAAGATGATCCCTCAACATCTTTTCTTTATCTTCCTCATTTGCCCCTAGTGCCTTTAGCATGATGCCCATGATTATGTTGCCTACTGACTTCATTTCCTTCTGGTAATTGTCCATAGCATTACTGCAAATACTTTTTAATTAGTAAGTGTTAGAAAATTCAATTCAATTCAATTCAACTAATTTGTTGGTACCATCTGGCTTCAGCTATATACATATATGATTGCCAGAGCCGGTCTGGTATAATTTCGGGTCAAATATAAAATTAAAAAAAATGCTACAAGTACATAATAAATGTACATAGAGGTGTACATAACACTCACATAGAGTGGGGTCCACTTGATTTTTTATTTTTGACCGGTCCCGCTCAATGTAAGTGTTATGTACACCCCTATGTACAATATTATGTACTTATAACATTTCTCATTAATTAATGCTCCCAATCTACAATGAGAAAATTACACCACCAACAGTGTTTGTATTAGTAGATTTATGAAATATTCTTTTTAATTGTAAGTAAATCAACTTTTACTGTACATAAATGATTGATTTGTATTTTATTTTTTTACATGTTTTTATGTATATCATTGGTTTTTTGGTTTTTGATAATTCGTTTATATATGATTTTAATTTGAATATAGTAAGTTTACAACAAAAAAAAAAAATCAGAAAGTGCGTTACACATATAAATGAGCCAGCTACATCCAATCCACCTAGGTTAGGGAGTCAGAGTCCAAAAATATAAAAATATTGCACAAAATCTACATTCAATCTTCTAAAATATTAGAAGGTTGTAAATTCATCTCTTATTAACAAAATAATATTAATAATGATGATGATGATGACGATGACGATAATAATAATATATGTATGTGGCGTCAATTGAACAGGAATATAAATGAAAATTGAAACCCAACNAAGGAGAATGAGGGCCGAAATGAACAAAATAATATTTTATATTCAATAATCACTTATTATTTTTATTATTATTATAAATGAAATTTAATGGAAAGGAAAAAAGAAGTCTTATTTGCCAAAATACAAGAGTGAGTAGAAATAAGACTTTCAATTCAACTTATTGAGAGAGGTTGGGCCCATTGGAGGATATTATATTACACTTGGCCAAGAAAATTACTAGCTATTTTTTGTCATTTTAATTTAACTTCAACTAACTGAGAGAGGAGGGGCCCATTGGGGGCATTGTATATATACTGCTCTTGGCCCAAAAAATGAGGAGAAGAATTTTTTTTTTCAATTGGGTTTGGCCTTATAAAAAATAATTTTTAATATATTATAAATAATAGTAATTTATTTATGAACATATATGAGGCCCATTAAATGGGTCCTGGGCCATCTCCCAGCTGCCCTGGCCCAAGGCCGGGCCTGATGGATACTATATATCAGGACATCTGTCATTTTTTATTTAAATAATGATTGATATCATGTTTAATTTATTATCATACATCAGCAAAATTTCAATTTTAGTACTCTAAATTGGTCATTGTTTTCAATTGGCTCGTTAACTTGAACCTCTCAAAATAGTCCATTTAGTTGCATGGGTTCTCACTTTTCGTATATTAATCCCGACAATCGGAATTACCTGCTAGCGTTGCGTGATAAATTTTGAGGAGTCCCTACCTGGTATGTGACATGACAAATGATGGGGGCCACGTGGCAATTTCGGTCATTGACCACGTTTTTTTTGTTTTTTTTTTTAGTCCACTATGTTGTCACAACTTCAATTTCAATACTTTAAGTTACAACTTTTATCAATTTTGATCTATTAAAGACAATTAATTCTATATTTTATGATCTTTATTGAGGACTAAATTTTGTTATAATTTGTTAACTAAAAAAGTATTTTGCCAATGAAAGTACACTGTTTTACATCCTTTAGTTTTTCCAAAAGATAGTTTTTTTATTTTTTCTTTTTATGATGATTGTGTACTTATCTCAATTTTGAACACAAAAACGATGAATTTTTTTATTCAAGATTGTTTTATATTTTTTAGGAAAAACAACATATGGAAATGAATTTTATTGAATATATATATATATATATATATATATATTATTGACCAAGATCCATCACAAGACCAATTTGGAGACCAAAGCTCATGAGCTCCCATACGAGTGTACAGAGTGGTAAAAATTGTTACTGTTCATAACTAATTGTGAGGTAACTTAGTTATAAAAATTAAGACTCCTAAATATGGTGTATTTAGTAACCAAGAGGAAAAATATTACAGTTTATTACTAAATTTTGACAAAATATAATCTGTCGCACTACCAAAAAAATTGTTATATTCCAACGGAAAATTCTACGATAATATATTCTAATGGAAATTCTAACGGATATTCCAATGGTATAACTTCTGTTGGAATGATTCCAACGAAAATATTGTGTTGTAATGACTTTTCTATTGGAAATTTAGATGAATTTGATGATTCCAACGACTATTTTTGCAACGGTTTTTTACCGTAGAAATTTCCGTTGGAATATACAATTTCCGTTGAAATTTTTATTTCCACCTCCGTCGGAATCGTCAAAATCCAACGGAAATTCCAATGGAAAACTCATTCCAACGGAATATTTTTGTTGGAATTTCAGTTGGAATTCCATTAAAATATATTTGTATTGGAACTTTTCGTTGGAATTTCATCATTTTGTTGTAGCGTCGGTAAAGACTTTCACAAATATATTTTAGGGGATGAGAATAAATAGTATCATAAAAGTAGTAATTTTCATTGAAAAAATAAAATAAAATTCACCAATAATCCATATCAAATTGATATAATATATTGTTTGCCGCAAAAAAATTATTTATCATAATAAATATTACGTAATGACAAAAATAAAAGATGGACAAAATATTTTATGGTGATAAAAATAAGGGAAAATTGTTTTTAACTTCCCAAAGTATGTCATTTTTTAGAGTTTGCCATATAAATTTTTTTTTACACTTTGTCTCCAAATGTAATCGAAATTGACAATTTGTCTCCTTGATTGAAAAAACTCAATTAATGATAAATTTTAAATTAATCTTTAAAATTGATTTAGGGCTTTTAAAGCTCATGGCGAGACGAACAAAATAAGGTATGATTTGTCGAATTCTGAAAATTGATACCTCCATAATCGATCAACGAAAATAGTAGGAGCACATGTGTATAGAAAAAATTTCAATAAAAGTTTTTGATAATCAAGATATCCGATTTTCGATTGGGAGGTGTCATTTGAAAGCTAGTAGGACCAATTTTCTAACACGTAAATCTTATGAAAATCCAACGGTCGAATTTTGATCAGTATTTAGAAAACTACTGATCAATAGTTAGATTGTTTTTAGGCTACTGACCAAAATCCGAGGGTTGGATTTTCATAAGAATTACTTCGATAGAAAACTCATCCTCCAAGCTTTCAAATGACACATCCCCATAGAAAATCGGATATCTTGATTATCAGAATACTTGAATTGATTTTTTTTTATACACACGTGCTCCTGCTATCTTCGTGGATCAATTTTAGAAGTATCAATTTTCAAAAATCGACAAACCATACCTCATTTTGTTCGTCTCGCCATGGGCTTTAAAAGCCGTGAATCAATTTAAAAGATTAATTTAAAATTTATCATTAATTGAGTTAAAAAAGAATTGTGCCATATTAGGGTTTTCAATCGAGGAGACAAATTGTCAGTTTCGATTACATTGGGAGATAAATTGTCAAAAAAAAAAAGTTTGTATAGCAAACTCTATAAAATGGCATACTTTGGAAGGTTAAAAACAAAATTCCCTATAAATAAAGTTGGTCATATTTTCTTAATAAATTATAATTAAATGTAATTTGTTCCAAAACAACTGTTACAATATATGTAATTTATTGTCGTGACTAGACTGAAATTGATAAAAATTACAATTTAACATAATGAAACAAAATTTGGAGATAGATGGCTTGTTTCAGACCCTGTAAATAAAGGGGGTGGCCTTTTGGTTTCTTGGAGTTTGGATGTGGAAGTCTCTCTGCATCTCTCAAACAGGTTTTGTATTGAAATCGAGTACAACTTCAAGGTCAGCCTGATAAATTCTGGTGTATCTTTGTCTATCCCAGCTCTTGCCGAAGAACTAGAGAAGCTCAGTGGCAATACCTTATTCAGGCAAAAAGTAGATGGGGCTCTCACTGGAGAATAACGGGTGATTGGAACGACATAATCTGCCACGAGGAAAAAAAAAAAAAAAGAAGCCGACCTAGATCTGACTCGAGCTTCTGGGGTTTTAAATATTGTCTAGCTGAGCTGGAAGGACAAGAAATCCCCATGGAGGGTCACCCTTTTACCTGGGGTAACAACAGACTAGGTGAAGAGTTCATCGAAGAGAAGTTGTACAGAATAATTGTTACCCTACACTAGCACTCAAATTTCCCCAATGCTAAGGTGCTAAATACTTTTCGAAGTGCCTCAGATCATCATCTTCTTGTGCTGAAAACTGGTAGCCCACAGCCTTTTAAGAAGAAATTATTTTCTTTTGATAAACGATGGCTGAAACAACCTGGGGTTAGAGAGGAAGTACCAAAGGTTTGGAACTTGCCTGTTCAAGGGTTTGACATGTTCAAATAATCAAACTTACAGAGAAAATCAAAGCCACAAGAGTGGCTCTACTGAAGTGGAGTCGAACATTCACCACTGAGCATTCTAAAACCATCACACAGCTTACCAAAGATATGGCGGGCTTAAGGGAAGCAGGTGGTGCCAGAAATTGGTATCAGTGGAAGCTTTTGAAACAGCAATTGGATGAAGCTTACAAGTCTGAGGAGCTCTTTTGGAAATAGAAATCCCGAGCACTTTGGCGCAAAGAAGGCGAGAAAAACACTAAATTTTTCCACGCTTACACCCTTCAAAGGCGAAAGTTCAATGCCATTACCAGACTTGTCAAAGATGATCACACATTTTGCGAATCCAAAGAGGAATTAACTGATTGCCTGGCTGATTTTTATCATCATCTATTCACTTCAGAAGGATCAACAGATGAAGGACACCTGCTCGATTTCATCCCCTCAACAATCACTGCTGATCATAACAGGAATCTAGTGGCAAAAGTGACTGAAGACGAAGATGGGATGGTATGACCCCTTCTTTCTTTCAATCGTTTCGGGCCACCATTAAATCTGATTTATATAAAGCTGTTGAGAGTTTCTTTACCTCAGGTCATTTGCTCAAAAGCTGGAACCTCACTTTGATCACTCTAATCCCAAAATTTCATAATCCTATTTCTGTGGGGGATTTCCGTCCTATTAGCCTGTGTGAGGTTATATATAAAGTCATCTAAAAAATTCTTGCCGATAGATTAAAAGTCTGTCTGCCTTTCTGTGTTAATAACAACCAAGTTGCATTCATTCCAGATAGGCAATTGCTTGATAACGTCATAATAGACCAAGAAGATTTCCATTTCCTTAATCGGTACAGGTCAGAATCCAAATGGCTTTAAAACTCGACATGACCAAAGCATTTGACCAGATTGAGTGGAGCAGCATTAGGAAGATAATGGATAAAATGGTTTTGATAGCATTTTCATTAACTGGGTGATGGCTTGTGTGAGTACCACCTCTTTCTCATTCAAATTAAATGTATGCCCATCAGGTTTTATTGTTCCCACCAGCGGAATACGACACGGAGATCTTATCTCCCCTTATCTATTCATTTTGGTGTTAGAATATCTCTCTTGTTTGATACAACATGAGTTAGCTCGGGGAAACTTCAAAGGTCTCAGAATATCAAGGCAGGGGCCTATTCTCAGCCACTTGTTCTTTGCCGACGATTCATTACTATTTTGTCAAGCATCTGTGGAATCTGCACTCCTCATTTTGGACATGCTTAGCAAATACAAAAGTCTAACCGGGCAAAAAGTAAACTTGGCAAACTCCTCTATATTTTTTAGCCGAAATGTTCATATAGCCCTCTAACGGGAAGTTTGTTCTACACTGAATGGAATTTCCCGGCACACCTCCTCCAAATATCTGGGTCTACCCCTTGGCATCGGGAAATCCAAAAAACAAACTTTCAGCTATGTTGTTGAGGCAGTGAAGGGCAGACTTTGCAATTGGAAAAAGCATTTTTTATCTGGAGCGGGCAAAGAAGTCTTAGTCAAATCTGTTCTTTGCGCACTTCCTGTTTTAACCATGTCATGTTTTTTCTTATCAGTAGGCATCTGCAAGGAGCTCTCTCAATTGTTTTCTCATTTCTGGTGGAAATTTACTGGCAGCTCATCCTCGGGGATCCACTGGAAAGCTTGGCACCTGCTCACACTTCCAAAAGCTGCAGGAGGTCTTGACTTCCACGACCTCTAGGTTTTCAACGAAGCACTTATCCTCAAACAAATTTGGCGATGTTATAATGGAATTCTCCCGGTGGCTGAAATTTTGATCAAGCGAGGTGTTAAAGTAGACCCTATATATATGGCTTGTGGAGAAAAGTTGGAAACTGCCGAGAAGGTTCGAAACCTATGGATCTTCCAAAAAATTTGGATTCCAGAGCAGCTCATTGTCGAGAAGGCGGTTCACGAATGGATTGAATTCTCTTCATGTTCTCGGGGTTAGATTTTATATTATGTTGTTCAGTTTAGTATTTTGCTAGTCCCTGTTTTGTTTTGGCTTTTACCAGCTACGTCCTTGACAGTTGCTGTTTTTGTACTGGTTTGCTGTTTTTTCTGTTTTAGTTTTGTTCCCCGGTTTGTATTTCTCGGCCAGTGACAGGCCTCCGCAGGGGTTAGCGGCTGTTAGTTTGGCACTGAGTCATGCTGGTTTTCTTAGATTTTTTGTATCTAGGCTGCATTTGCTGTCCTCTGAACCATAGATTTGGATTGTGATCCTTTTGGATCCCGTGCTTGTACTGACATTATCTATCTATGAGATTATCTACTGTTGTTTTGAAAAAAAAAATAAAATTGGAATTTAAAAATTCTCAAGTTAAATGATTGTCATGTCACTTGTAGTGTCACATGCCACGCACGTAGGGACATTCAAAATTTATCATGCCATGTCTGCAGCTAGCAACCGTCGGAATTAGTGTACAAAACGTAAAAAAGACTACAGGCAACTTAACGAACTCTTTCTCTACGACCTCGCCTTGTGGGGGAAGTACAGATGGGTAACCGGCCTAACCTCCTCTTCTGGACCATCTGGACCGACCTACTCACCCCGACCATTTCTGTTTTCCTTTAGCGCCTTCTCTTGCGCCACCTACGATTGATAATGTGATGCAAGTGAGGGGGTTCTCCTTCCCTCGTGTAGCTATTGTTGTGCTGAGACCGACGTTTTTCAGACTGAGACCTTTAGCCATTTATTTCTTGAGAGCATGACTATGAGGAGAGTGTGGGAGCATTATTCCATTTATACTCATATATCCCTACCAACCACAGATAACTTCTTTGAGCTTCTGAGTCTTTTCATACATAGCACACACATTAGGCACGTGGTCTTCTTTATTCCTTGTTTGATCCTTTGATCCACCTGGACAGAACGGAATAATGCGAAACATAGGGATATTACCTTTTTGTGTTCCTATATTATTTTTCAGGTTGACAGACATTCCTCTCCTCACCGCTCTAGGCAGATTCACGCTGAGAGACTGGACAAGCTGCACGCCACCTCATCTTTTTGCACCACCTCCACAGCCGTCTGTCCAGCACTCACGCCCCAGAGCTGTTGTTTGGCTGAGATCCAAGCCTCCTTAGGTTAAGCTAAACACTGACGAATCCTTTGACCGACTTACCGGAGCCGCCGGAGGTGGGGGTCTGATTAGGGACCATAGCGGCGCTCTTATTACCGCTTTCCATGCCCCTCTTAAGGCCTCCTCGAGCTACGACGTAGAGATTCAGGCGCTTCAGATCGGTCTTTAGATTGTGCGCTTGATCTCCTCTCACATTTGGATAGAGTTGGACGCTGCCGCTGTTATCACTCTCTTGACCACTGGCCATCAGGGCATAACAGATTCAACATCCGCTCATGCGTATTAGGGCCACACTTCGGTTGATTCGCTTTCGGATTTCGCACATCTTTCGTGAGGGGAACCGTCCTACTGACTTCCTCGCAGGTATCGGGTCCTCCACCCCCCAGAGGCGCATACTTTATCCTGACGGTATTACTCTCCGACTCTGTACCCTTTATATGGATGGACCAGATGGGATACCCTTCATTCAAATTTGTGTAGCCAGTCGTACTTTTGGTGCATCCGCTCTTCCGCTCTCCCGTGACGCTGACTTTTTTCCTGGACCCTTCCGGACCAGGAGACGTTATCTTTGTATTACTGGCAGCTGTTGCCAGTTTTTTCTTGTTTTCTTTTTTATTGGTACAAACGAAATAAAAATTCTGACTGATTATATGTGAGCTATGAATGTAAATAATATACCGATGTACTGAAGTGGTTGTGGATTAATCTGAGTTATGAATTTAAATATATCCGATAAATGTAAATATATCCGATATCTGAGTAATCAATATCACGGCATAATGACTAAAGCTGAAGTCTAAACTAAGAGTTAAATATTGGATGCTATACGCCATAAGTTTGTAGAATTCTCTACTTGAGTTGATTCCACGACGAAACTCGCTAACGAGTATATTATTATTATTATTATCATTATTAATTGAGTCAAGAATAAGTTGCAAATATTTTACTTTTTAACCGACAGACAGGCATATATAGTGTTGAAGCAATGGTTGAAAAGCGGACAATCATTCTATTGCGAAATTTCCGATTGAAAAGATTAAATATTATTTGACAAAAAAAAAAAGAAAAGATTAAATATTATAACAAAGAATAAAATCATATAGAACCAATTAAGGTCAGTAATCTCTGAGACCAAAGGGAAAAGAACCTGATGAAGAAATTTTGTTCCAATGAGAGAGAAAAATACGCAAACGGCCGCGCCAGCGAATAATTCGATAAAACTATTTTAGCTCCAAATAATTTCGAAATTCTCTACTTCAACCTTTTTAGCCAATAAGAATATTTTTAAATAAACAGAGACACAATTCTTTTTTGTTTGCTCAAATTACAAAAACCCTTTTCTGTATATATATATATAAGTTTGTTAAAAGCAATCATGCATAGATACACACAATAAATATATACTTATATATAATATATGGATGGGCTTACCAAAAATCTTGGTATTCAAGGGGCCAAAGTTGTTTGGCATGTTCAACCGCAGAGCCCATGATGGTGAACCCCTCGTGCCACATCAGCTTGGAGAAAAATGGCGATATTCGAGCCACCCCATATCCTGTACTCTCGTTGGGCAAACGCAACACCTTCTGCTTCTGTTGGGCCGGAAGCCCAAACAGGCGCTTGCTCTGGGCCTCCACATCATCAAATAGGCCCATTGGGACCCCGTGGTTGATCACTTGAAACACTCCCCACTCTCGACATGCATTTGCAACGAGGCCCACAACATCTGGGGCAGTCAGATCTAAGACGGGAACAGAATACTGTTTATTAGATTCAGATAAATTATCTGTCTGCAGAGTCCACACGTGGGAATCTGGTAGGTCGCGAATGGAGTTGAAATCGAGCGGAACTATGTGTTGTGATTGGAGGTGGGTTGTGCTATTATAGGCTTGTGAGAGGGATTTGATTGGTGTTGGTGTTGCCATTTTAATTTGGAGAGTTAATATATTAGGGTTTGGGATATGGGAATTATGACAAGTATTTTTGTGGGGGGTTTTATTTATAGAGTTGTTTTTGTGTTTTGTCTTGGTCTTGGAGGTGTATCATGAGTTGTAGATTTCCATTTAACATAAATAAATTCTTGCAATATTTTTTTTTATTTTTAAAGAAAAGGAGAAAAGAAAAATGTAATCAAATTATTAAATTGTTATTGTTATTTGGCATTTGGTTATATCTTTTTGTAATTCAAATTTGGATTTGTTTTACACGTCGCATAGAGCGGCTTTGTATGGACTTATTAGTGATGGCGGGGGATTAAGTAATGATATTTGAAATATATTATATCTGAAGAATGGGACATTTAGAAAACAACAAATTATTGTAAGGTGTTAGAAGTTGAAATAACGAGCAGGAATTTGTGATTTAAATTAATTTACATGTTGTTTCCCATATAAAAAGGGCTCACTTGTATACATTATTATTACACTCATGATATTCGTTATTTGAAAATATGACATGAAGAAAACATGAGAAAGTAAATAATTGTAATCATTATAAGCATAATTATACTTTATTAAGATTAAATTATGATAATTTGTTATAAGCTCGAATCTCATATTTATAAGAAATTTACGGAAAAGAAAGGAGCATCTAGCGCGAGATTTCCACTCGAAATCATGTTTCATATTATTATGTTGTGAGTTGCAGAGGTAAGAAGAATAATACCATATATAAAGAGTATAAATGTGGACCATGAAAATCTTCTAACTAATTATAATTAGCATATAAAAGCAGCAATCGTGTATTGAAATATGACTGGTACAGTACAGACATGTAATATGAAATAATATAATAATCTCGTACAAACTTAGGGAATGATTACGGTCCCGTCATAATTTTTTTTTATATTATTATTTTAATCTAAAGATAGACATATAGATTAGTGTAGAATAGATATGTTAGAATATGTGAGTTGTCCCACATCTTTCATACTTAAAAAATAGAACCACCTTATAAGACTACTGGGATACTTCTCCTTCCACCAATTGTTTATTGGATGGAACCTCATTTGGGCTTCATATGAGCTTTTCCTGTTTTCCCATGATGCGCTTCATGCTAGTGGACCTGCACCCGTTTTCCCCCAGTTTCTGTCATGGTATCAGAGCCGGTTTTATGTGGGACCGTGTGATAACATACCCATTTTTCCAGCCAGGACTCACAAGTGAAGGGGCGTGTTAGAATATCACTTGTGAGATTCATGATAGTGGACCCGCACCCGTTTTCCCCCAGTTTCTGTCATGGTATCAGAGCCGGTTTTATGTGGGACCGTGTGATAACATACCCATTTTTCCAGCCAGGACTCACAAGTGAGGGGACGTGTTAGAATATCACTTGTGAGATTCTATGTGGAACCGTGTGATGACGTACCCGTTTTTCCAGCTAGTTGGGCTTGGGTTTTAGAAGGACTCACAAGTGAGGGGGCGTGTTAGAGTTTTTCCAGCTAGTTGGACTTAGGTTTTCGAAGGATTCACAAGTGAGGGGGCGTGTTAGAATATCATTTGTGAGTTGTCCCACATCGTTCATACTTAGAAAATAGACCCACCTTATTAGACTAATGGGCTACTTCTCCTTCCACCATTTGGGCTTCATATGGGCTTTTTCCGTTTTCCTCACAAGTGAGGGGGCGTGTTAGAATATCACTTGTGAGATTCTATGTGGGACCGCGTGATGACGTACCCGTTTTTTCAGTCAGTTGGGCTTGGGTTTTCGAAGTACTCACAAGTGAGGGGGCGTGTTAGAATATCATTTGTGAGTTGTCTCAACTCGTTCATACTTGGAAAATAGACCCACCTTATAATAGTAACGAGCTACTTCTTCTTCCACCATTTGGGCTTCATATGGGCTTTTTCTATTTTCTCATGGTGCGCTTCATAATAATTAGAAGAAACAAAGATTAGAAAGAGTGAAAAAAGAAAATTTTTCCGTTTTCTCATGTTGCGCTTCATGATAATTAGAAGAAACAAAGATTAGAAAGAGTGAAAAAGGAAAAATTATTATCTGGAAAGTGGGTAAACGACCAAACTATATTGTCCGTATGTTAATGGAGATTTCTTAGTGTAAAAATTAAATAATATACTATCTCCATTCTGTCCTCAGTGCAAATTAATTACTACTATATCATAAACGATCAAATTGAATGATTATATGGCGACCATCTACACTTTGTATCTTTGCTAAAGCCTGAATCGGTTTGTATCATTCCATGGATTGATTGCAATGATGGAAAAAGTTTTTTTTTTTTTCTTCAGAAAGAGTATAACATAAAGTTTGAAAAAATCAAAGATTTATGAGATCAAAATTAACTATTATGAATAATTCTTCAAAAGTTCATTAAATAATTCAATTTATCATGAGATCTACGTCATTTCTATTTAATATAAAGTCAATTTTGTAAAATATTAGTTTAACAAGTGTTCTGACAAACTTAACATTATTGATGATTTTCTTGCTAAACAAACAAAACAAATTAAAAGAGAAATTTTTTTATTCTCTCTTGTAATTTATTAGTTCTATGTATTATTACTATCTCTTATTCTTTTTAAATGTCATTTTGGCTTTATCAACTATTAACCAAAATAAATATCGTTTTGGATCTTTTGTACATATTTTTCCATTATTACCCTCATTTAGTTAATAAATACACTATGTCTTTTCATATTCTCTTCATCTTTTTTGTAAAACATCCATCTCTATTTTCATTAATGAGGGTTATTATTGGCAAAAAAAATATTCTTAATTAGTGTACAACTTCTCAAAACGACACTTATTATGAATAGGAGGGAGTAGTAGTTACTATGAGTAATTATTGGATAGAAATATCTAGCAACATCTTAGTAATATTCTCTTGCCATATCTAATCATGCATTGCATTATTGAATTTCCTTAATTATTATTGTATATAAAAGACGCATGAAGTAAAGAATGAAGAGCTTATCGTTGCATGAAGATTTCGCACATGACTTGGAAAAGATCATAATTAAGCCATGAAGATATTGATAAACATCTTCGACAAGATTCAGAAATTAAATAAACTGGGAAATAGTGTTCCTACGCAAATATGGAATGAATAATTTGGAGACCTCTAGTCAAAGAAGCAGATCTAATCAAATAGGAAATCGACTCCACATAGAATGACATTGAAGATAAGGAAAAGATCAAGAAGTCTCACCTACTTGGAGATTGTATATATGTCATCACAAAGACTCAGAGAGAAGCTGTTGAAATTACTATTAGTATTAAGTTTATTGTTCAATAGTTCTTGAGAGTTGGTTTATATTTTCATAGTTTAGAGATTGAGCAATTCATTTTTGTGTTCTTATATGAGTGAAGAGCTGAGTTTGTTTTATTCTTGTAAACTCTTAGATACTTAGGGACAGGGGCGGAGCTATTAAAGGACGAGTGTGGGCCTAGGCCCACACTGAAATTTTCAAATATTAATTAGGATTATATATAAATTATTTAATGAATAACTTAATTTACATTATGTAGATGTATTTGGGAAGATATAATTGTAACTCCCTCTCCAAGTTATAAGATGATATATAGCATTTTGTTTATCCATCATCAATTACTTTTTATTTATTTTTATTTTTAAGCATCATCACTATGTATCCTATTTTGCTTAAATTTGAAATTAATATATAATTATTAATTACTTAATATAATATGAATTAAGTAATATATAATTATTAATTACTTAATATAATATGACTTAAGTAAGAAGACTCAAAATTTTTAGTTAATTAATATTTCACGTACATATACAAGTTTCCATAAAAATAACTTTAAATTATATTTATGATTACTAGTTAATCTACTTTTTTAAAAACTTAAAAGAAAAGAAAAGGAGAAACATTGGTTCGATATATGACTTTTTTCTTTTCTTTTCATTCTCAAGATTTATCATGTTGGAACTAAGAAAACAATAGAAAGAAAATTATAAAAATAATATTTATTTCATCCCACCTTTTCATCTACGTAACACAATTAAAACATAATAAATTCATATTATTTTATACTTTCTAAAAATAATATTATCAATTATTAACATATTTTCATTTGTTGATCATTACATTTTTATCTTGTATTCATTCACAATTTCAAATCTATCTCATTTTTCTTATCTCTATTTTCAGATGAGACAAGATTTTGAAAAAAAGATATACAATCGCAACTTATAATTTAATTTTAGGATTTGCGTGGTTAGTTACATAAACAACTTAGGCCCCCACTCATGCAAATTTCTAGATCCGCCTCTGCTTGGGGATTAAGTACCTTATTACCTTGGAGGGATTCTAAACAATTTCTTTAGCCCATGTTGTGGACTGGGAAGCAATTAGTAGTTTCAGGTAGTGTTGGTAAGTTTAGAAGAGAGTCATATACTTGTAATCTATATACATCATGCGTGCGACCGATTTAGTAAAGAAGGATCTGTAAGGAGTAGTGAGAAGCTACCCGAAGACGATTTTTTTTTTTAAATAGTCCCTTTCGTATTTAATTTGTGTGGTCATACACAGACGCGCTACTTTACATAGTACTCCTCAAATTTTCTTGCAGTGTTTCTATTTTGATCACTAGATAAAGATCCAAGTGATCTAACTACTGGTATTGGAATTCTATGATGATGTTTTCTTCTAGTCCTTAGGCAAGGTCACATGCAGATAGTTAAGAGTGGTTGGACTGTGCCCATGATGAAGAAGTTACCCCCTAGAAGAAAGAATCCACGTTGTCTATGTCCACCGATGCATCCATATACATGAAAATTGAAAAGCCAAGAGACTTATGGACGGACTACCAAAGTCTTGGGGAAAAAACAAATTTTCACGCTCTTATGCTATCATGTCGCTGGTTGACATAACACGTCACAAGATGATCATTCAGTGCACTACAACACGTGATGCATGGAAAATTTCGAACGACAATTCGAAGGTCATTGAGCTCTCATAACATGGGTTTTCCCGTCAGTAAAACCTCCCATAACCTCAAGCTCATTGAGCTGCGCCATGACCCTTAGGGCGTGCTCCCTCATGGGTCTGCCCTCGGCCATGCGCGTGTTCATCAGAGCACTCAAGGCTTCCTGCCTAGCAGCCCTAGACTGATGTCCGAACAGATTCATGAGATTGAGAAGTATATATGCAGCAGTGGTCATAGACTGATGCTGATGTTGAAGAACATTCAACATAGAAGTCAAAATGTAACACTTCGCCATCTCATCAGCCTTCTTCCACCGAGCATACTCCCCTTTTTCCTGCTCAGGAGCATCGGCCGCGGGCTCTGTCGGGCAAGCCTCATTGATTGCAAACTTATAACCCTCAGCAGTCAACACTATGTCTAAGTTCTTCTTCCAATCAATGTACTTAGGACCAATAAGTTGATTTCATTTTAGAATGACAGACAACGGATTAAACGACATGATGAATATAGCCTGAGAATCATAAAAATAAAATTTGACAGATTAAACATTTTGAATTTAACTGTTAACATTGATATGCTCAAAACAATATTAACTTAAATTCACCGACATCTCAAAACACCGTGAATAATGCATGATACGAGGTAACCCTATATACTCAACATTCGCCAAAGAAGGGCCTTTCAAGAATTCATTAATTTCCACAAGTCAAAACCAAATTCATGACGAACGAAATTAAAAGTCGGTCTCCGTTTGGCCATGCAATAAAATTTAGGGACCCTGAAGGGGTTAATAAATTAAATCGCATTCTAAGTGAATCCCATTTCTCGATCCTAATGTCATCAAATTCAATTATGCTTTCCCCGAGGGGAAGCCGTACGTTCTCATAAGACTTCATATAATCGTCTAATTAGAAATTCGTCCTGGTAATTACCTACAATTAATTTTAGTGATGTCACCCGAGGGGGAGCCCATACTTCAATTAATTGATTTACCGAAAAATTAGAAATGGTGGCCTTAGGAATTTTGAAATTAACTTTAGTTTAAAATCCCTTCTCAAACTTAGTATTATTTAAATGAGGATTTTTAAATATTTATGCATCTCTAAACTAATCTATGCAAATGCAATAATTAATTATCTATGCAATTCTAAATTAATCTATGCTAAAGCAATGATTAATTAACATGCATAATTATTCATGCAATTCTAAATTAATCTCATGCAAAAGAAATAATTAATTGAAATGCATAAATAATAAATAATTAATTGGCATATTAAATTTAAATAAATAAATCCACTATTATGGCCATTAATTATTGAGTCTCCTAGGAATCTTATCAGTTTATTTTCTTGTCCAACTGGAACTCCCAATGTAGTAGAATCCTGATAGATATTGTACTGATTATCCACCAAGTAAAAATCACCTGCCCACCAGCCGCCGCCGCCGGTCGCCGGTGAAAAATCCGACGAAATATATTTTTTTTTTCTTTTCCCGCACGGGTCACAGGCCGGGTCTGCTACCGCCAATCCGTCGTGCACTCCTGCCGCGTGGACAGCCCCTCGCGTGGCTGCCGGCAGGTCCTCGGGCCCATATCCGGTTGGTTCGTCGAGGTTCGTTGATCTCTTGTGATCTCCCCGTAATCAACAGACGATCACAACACGAAAAATATAATATAAACATTCCCACTGCAGCGTTCTAGTTCTATGATCAGTACATAGGTACACAAAAATACCCCAAACAAAGCAAGCTTTCACTGGGTCCCAGAACTCATTCCAAAATAGAGCTAACCCTCCACTTCTCCCTTGAGGTTCTACAAATGACCAATTCCCTGTAATACCCATAGATCTACTAACTGTATTTACAACGTGATAGTTTTTTTGTTTCTGACAAAAAGACCAAAATTGGGTGGTGGAGCTTCCACATCTCTTTGCGTTGGGATATTGTAGTGTGCCCACCCAACCCTCTACAATTCTACATGATAACATTCATTGATTCGTGTGAGGCCATTTTAGGCCGGCCTCTCACACCTCCTGAGAATCTGCTTTTTGCTTCTTGGACTGATGAAGCTCCTCTGTAGCTTGGACTTGTATAGTCAGTTGTTTTTTCTCCCTTCTTGTTCTAGGATTAGATTTTTCAGGAGCTGTTTGATTCTTAGCCTGCACCTTTCTTTTCCATCCTTTTTTAACAGGTGTGAAACCTTCAGGTAGTGTATTAGCACTGATAGCATGGCTGTCTGGTGGGTTTGGCAGAATTTGGTGAGTTTGAATGGATTTTGTTTGGTACGTTTGAGTAAGTGGTTCTTCTGTGTCCATCTGGACTGGAACAATCTCTTTGGATGTTATGAGTGAGAATGTGGTGTTTGGTTTAGTTGGTACATTTAGATTGGGAGGTGTTTGAAAACCTTGAGGTGATAGTTGGGGTGGTATGTTTTGGCTAGATTCTAGTTTATCTTGAATTGAAGGAGTTATGTGGAGTTGGGGTGGGAGAGGATTGTTACTGGTTTCAGAGGATGGTTTACTGGTTGTGGTGGCATTTATTTTAGAAGAGTCAGAGTTTCCACTGAAATGAGGTTGATTTGATGAGGAAGGAGCATCATGAGCCCTGAGACATTCTCCAAACAACCCTTCTGATAATTTGCCTGCAGCTATATCTGAAATCCTTTGTTCACATGTTCTATCTAAATGGCCCAGTAATCCACACTAGTAGAATCCACACTAGTAGCAGACATTTGCTAGCTTTTCATACTTGAAATCCACGATGATTCTCTTGTTGCCCAACTGAAGACTTGCACATCTCATCAAAAGTTGAGTAATATCCACCGTCACTAGGATCCTTATACATTTCCCCGCGAGAAATCCTCCTTGCAGAATTGAGATGTCTTTTGTTGTTTTGAATACTTTTCCAATTTTCATCCCTATTTCTGCTGAAATCCAATTGATTGGAATATTCCAGATTTGCGCCCATATATCCAGTTCATTGAAGTTGAGTTGATGCATTTATATCTTCTTCCCAATCTCGCAGAATAATTGCTTGATTCTCGAAGCTCCATCCAATTCCTTTTGCCACATTCTACTTATCTACAAGTTCTGAGAATATGAATTGAAAGAAAGTAGGGCTGAGCTCTCTTATCCCAACTGATCCCTTAATTTGCCAAATTTGGTTTATCATTCGTCTGATTCCCACTAAATGCGCCTTTTTGTATCCTATAATTTTACCGAAATGTCTTTTTCCGCATTCCTCAGCACTGAATTGGATGTCTTCAGTTTCGATCGGTATAACGTTAGCCTCTTTAGCAGAAAAGTGAAAAGAACCCAATTTATGCACTAGATCATGTCCGTCCTCCATAAGCGAGAATTGAATCAATAGTAGAAAACAAGGAACAAGGAACAAGAACCCTATTCTGCACCAAAGGGAACAAAACAAGAAAAGGTACGAGAAAAAAGAAGGCATAGAAAAACTAAACTCGATAGATGAGAGGAATACAGAACTTACTAAATATCTTCCAGAGGAATATTTACTCCCATGGCAGAGAGGGATTTCTTATTTGGATGTTTATGTTGGAGGATGGATTTAAGACAATAAAAAAAAAAGAGAAAAAAAAAATTGCATACCTATGTGATCCATTTCCACAAATATGATTCCAAGTTTTACTAGATCCACTACTTTCTCAAACAAGGCTCGATTGATTCCATGAAAATTAGGATGATAAATGAATGTCAAATGTCTAATATGATATATATGCCAAATGATTAATCTCCAAACAAGCTAAAAAATTAAATGATATACTTAGCAAAATTCACAAGGTGACGCATCCACAATGCCAATATCTCATTTCAAAATTCACCTCTTTTCTTATTCTAATCCTTATTTTTATTACTTTAATTTTTCAAATTCTTCCACCTTTTTTATCCTTCGGCCTCAGATAAAATCTAGTGTCTAATTCTAGTTTTCACTATATAGCATTATATTCTTTTTCCCCATGAGCCAGAGACTTCAATTGTAAACTCATCAATGCACAGTGAAGAAAATAAGTTAATCAATAACTATAGTTTGGATCTCAACAGCCATTTAAGACAGTATCAGCCAATCATCAAAAGCAGAAAGCTCTCGTTTAAAAGCTCGAAAATAATATATTAAGTCATCATTCCTCCTCATCAACCTTTTTTTCCTTCCAAGCTGCATTCACACTGTCGAGTTAAACAAGTTGGGACAATAATTCATCGACAGCCATTTGGATCTTGTCTTTTATGTAAGTGCAAGGTTTAAAACAAGTAGGGAGAGTAATTTTGACGAAAAACGAGACCTATTTGTCTGATGGCCTGGCGTTAAGCTCTCTCAATATAGCAAGTGTGGCTTCCGAGTTGTCACTGGCCAATGCCTTTCCAGTCGAGTTAGGCTTATTATAGGTTGTTGACCAAGATCCGCCGTTTGACCCGGCCAACGCCAATATAACATCTGCCTGATGTGGTTTATGGGGGAAAAAATAAAAAGGTTTTAAGAAAGATCAATTAGATTCAATAAATTGATACAGAATATTGAGTATTTGAGTTATAACTTGGCATGAGTCTACAATATAAATAACTATTTAAGTTCCGAGGTCCTTCAAGAATAAAAAACAGAGGTTCCTGAAAACTACCAAAAGAATTCAGTCAAGTTTGAAGTGTGTGTTTTTCTATTTTTGGATTATGTAGTTATGCTACAGATCGAACTTCAGAATTGTTGCATTTTGTTTAGTGTTCTAACTTATCTTCATAGGCATAAGAACCTGAATTTGAGCGACTGTCTGTACTCGAGCCTGATCAAAATTCATCACCGAAATATTTAACATATTATGTACTTTCCTTGACCATGTATTGGTGTATATTATCTCATCTGCTTGAACTAATACATTTTGACAGTGACTAGACTAGGATAAAGAATCAAATCATATGGCAGCACTTCTTCCTCCACAGAACAACCAAATGACAGTAAAGCAACATCATTCCAATTTATAGTAATATTGATTCCATGGCTCATTTTACCAGATTTGTGGTGATACTCCCTAACTCCACATCCCAAATGTCTGGTATGCAAAAGCAAAAGCAAGAGTCTACTCTAATCTTAAATTTTTTATTTAGTATATAGATCAAGTTTCAAAATTGCAGTTGATTAATTTGAACTTGTAACTCACAGCAACTAAAGTGTTATCATAAATTTGCCCCAGCCATCAAACAAAACCAAAAAAAAACTAGTAGCCTAGTAGCCAGTCAGTTTACATGAAACTGAAAACTTACAAAGCATTAACTTAATATAATCAGTTCTA
>BKCP01005738.1:569336-594412 GCA_008636005.1 Striga asiatica
AAAGAACAAACCTTATTGGAGGGAACATTATCGAAAACATGCGCCTGACCACCATAAAAGATAGTCATCTGACGACCACCGGATTCCTTCCCATGCCGACTGTCACAAAAATTAAACGAACACCGTAAAAACCCCCACAACAACAAATAAGATAAAAAGTAAATAAAAAAAAATTAACAAACTGATCCCCTAACTAACCCAGGATTAGTCGAGGACTCGGGCTCCGATATGCTCACACCAGATTTCTGTTTACCACTAGTTATGAGTACGCCAGCTGGCTGCCTCCCAGATACGGGCCCACCTGCACCAATTGGGCCCAAAATCCCAGCAGACCCTTTAATCCCAGTCCTCGAGCCTTCATCAGCAAGAGGCAGGCCCGCATTCGCCTCTTTGGCCCGATTCCCCGGGCCCTGATATCCAAAAGGCCCGACTTGACTAACACGTGGAGGATACTGCAGTGTGTGCCCAGAGTTCCAGTTGGACGTGATTGGACGCATTTGGTGCATTGCACCAAATGGTGTTTCCTCTTCACGCGGGCGTATTGTGCCCTCGCCACTTGAGTACCGAAGAAGCTTGAGGTAGAACGAAGTATTAAGAATATTAAGTTCAAAATGAGATATGAGGCAGTGAGAGACTTTGAGAAAATGGATTTTACTCACTTTGGTTAAAAGCGGGCTGTCTTGGGAGTCGGGTTGAGGCCCGTGAGGGAATTTATCTCTGGATAATGTCATGAAAGAATCGGAATTACTTCGCTTGTAGCCAGTGAACCTGTTGCAGCTTTCGGGCCCGGAGATGTCGCCTCTTGGCCCGTAATATGGTATCCCTTCTAAATGGTTACTGGTGTTCCTTTCTGCCATAATTTGTATGGTGAAAAAAACAATGAAAATGGTGTTTGTGATTTCCAAAGTGGACATCAAACAGTTGAAATCGTGGCAGCAATTAAACTAGCATTGCAGTTTGATTAATTTTCAGGTTTGCCAAGTGCTCTCACATGCTGTTAGGAAAATTACATTTCTTCATTTTGTTTTCATTTTATTTATTTTTAGGTTCAGTTGTCTTTCAACAAACATGGTACAAAATCAGCATTAATTTTGTAAACTAAAAAAACATTTGTCCTCATAAATAAAGAAACAAGGAACTAAACCACCTCTGAACTCACATGAAACAACTCCGAATTTGCCAAAATGCACCAAAGATCAAATCCACAAAAGTGGGAGTGGTGAAAAGTAAAACAACCACAACCAATGGATTTGTCACATGTATCAAAGTTACCACTGTCAATTTTCTCAGCATTCATTGTTGATTTTACTATGGTGATTTTCATCCTACAGTAATAAGCTGTTAGCCAAACAACCTATAGAACATTTTTTAACAGAAGATCTCACCCGGAAACAAGAAGTTAGCAATGCCTAGTGTAATGCTTTATCCTAACTCCAATTGAAACATTGATATACCAAAACAAAGTAAGTTCACCAATACTCAAAATACAGTAATTCCAGAAATTGGGTAAATGGACTGAAAGACATGAAGAATAAACAAAATAAGCAGAGAATAGAGACAATAGAAAGAGGCAGATAGCACAAAACACTCCACAACCCAATCCAAAAATTCTGAACAGAAAACAAAAGGGAAAGAAAAAGAAGAAAAAGGATAATGGGGGTTGCACTTTACTATTAATTTCATCCAATTACCAGAACCCAGATCGGAAATGGAGGACGGGGACACCTCCGGCGGCGGCCGGTCACCTTTGTCGGCGGCCGGAGCAGATTCCTGGCCCTTGTTGCCGAGAAAATCATGGAAAGTCGTGGGCTGCTCTTCGGTTTCACCACTGGCATTTGAGGAGTTATTTTTACCGCTGGTCGGAGCATGAGCCATGAAAATGGTCGGCGATCTTAGCTATATGCGTTGCATCACAAGTAAAGGCGACATTTTTATCATTTTTTTCATCACCAAGCTGCTGAAGCTCGGAGCTCAAGGCCAAGCATTTGTTTTAAAAGCAAAATATACCATTTGAAAAGGAAAAAATTCACCCCAAATTCAAATCAAGCGGCCATTATCCTAGGTTAGTAGCTTGGTGGGGGTTTTCAAGAAAGCTAAAAGCATAAAAATCCTGAAAAACAAAACAAAGGAGGGTAACAGTTGTGTGTGGGAGGAGCACGAATTTCAGAAAAGAGATTGAAGTAGGCAGAGAATCTCTTTTAAGATGTGGAGAGAAAGAGAGAGAGTGAGCAATAAAAAGGAAAAGGTTTTTTTTTTTTTTTCTTCTAGCGCACAGTTACAAATGTGCTTTTCTCTTTTAATAATGGTTGCAGCATCTTTTTTATTCTCTCGCTTTGCTTAATAATTGATTTTAAATTGATTTTTCCTTTTAAAAAATATTGAATCTCATCTACATATGTCGGAGTGAATAGTAATTTATACGTGATTAGTTCAATTTCTTGGACGTATATTGGTGATTCCTCATCTGATTCCCCATGAGCTACTGCTGCACTAAAGCTGCGCATGCTAGGCTCTCTCTTGTTAAAATATACCGGAGTTAAAGATCATTTCAATCTTTATTACTTAACATAGCTTTATTCTATATACTAGTACATACCACGTGACGCACGAGACAGAGATATATTAAATGATTTATTTTTACATTTTTGTTCATTTAAGTCTAAAAAATTATAAAATTATTATCTATTTTCTATTTCTTTTAATCAACGTTAAGTCTAAAAGACAATAGGATTATTATAAGTTTTTTTCCACATCTTTTAACCAGCGTCCTTTTTTTGCCAGAACATTAAATATGAGCATGTTAGAGCTAGCTTGTAAAATAATTAATATATTATCTCACTAAAACATTTATACTAATAAAAATTTAATTTTAGCATATAAATTTATCTCTTGATATAAGAAAAAGTAACATGATATGGGATATTATATGACTAAGGAATAGACCGGCCTACCGCATAGGTCGGGCAAGCTCGAAATAGAGAAAACCGCCTTGGTGGAAGGACGATCGACCAAAAGGGAAGAGATCGATCAGAATAGCAGAACTGGTCGAGGATCGACCTAATGATGGGGGGCTCGATCAGATCGAGCACACAGCAGGTGGGGAGTAGTCGAGAGCGTGGCTTGAACGCAAGAAAGCGCGTGGATGGCGTTAGAAGATCCCAACGGCCTGCACAGAAGAATAATCTCCTTCAGCTCAGAGGGACACGTGGCGAGAATACATTGGTGCAGAGCGATAGTGGCGAAAGCCTCCCCTGACATCTCTGACACACGCACACTATGTGTGTACGGACGGGCAGTACGGGTAGGACAACTCACCAAAAGTCGGGCAGCTCATAGGGCAAGTATCTCACTCCTATATATATAGGAGTGGGTCTTTTCTTGTGACTTACGATTTATCCATTCTTTACTTTTGAAAATTGAACAAACACATACTGACCCAAGCATCGGAGGCTCTTCATCGAAAAACCCCTCCGGTGTGAGAGTTCTGTGTAGGTGCGCGGCGTTCTACCGGCAAGGAAGAGGAAGGCAGACCGATTTCAAGCCGGTCGGAGTGTTTTGCGTTACCATTTGGCGCCGTCTGTGGGACTTTCGTTCGAAAAGTGGTGCGCTAAGATTTCTGAAGCTTGGTGGCTATGGCGGACGGAATTCCTAGAAGAGATTTGCAAGCATCGTTCGATGACGCGTGGACGATGACGAGGCCGTTTGGAGAAGGCCATCCCCCGGGCTTCTCTGGACCCTCGCGTACACCTGTGTCTCCGACGCCCGTTCCCCAAGGTGTAGGAGTCACGCCGGTGCAACCAGAGGCTGACGTGGGCTCAAGCCGGGCTCAGGAAGCCCGTACAGTTCAAGGAGCGGCGATTCCAACGCCGCTGCAACCAGATCTGGCCGTGACGCTGCAGCAAGGAGCGGTGGGGCAGGGAGCAGTACCGCCGTCGGTGGAGGAGCCGCGTCCCGGCCAGCAGGTGGTGATGACCAGGCAAGAGATGCAGCAGATGGTGGCGAACGCGGCGGCACAAGCGGTTCAGCAAGTCACTCAAAGCCTTTCGCGAGTGGCTGCTGGACCAACGATGGTGGATGAGGACGTGTCTAGCTATGGAGGAGATGGAGCCCTGCAAGATCGGGAAGTGGAGAGACTCGCGGAGCAGGTGAGGCAGATGCAGGCTAAGATGGATGGTCGACCTGAAAGACGTGCTCGAGGACATCCGTTCTCGAGGGATATATTGGTTGCGCCACTACCTGTGAATTTTAGAGACATGAGTTTGGTGTTCGATGGGACCACTAACCCGTCGAGGCACGTAAGGGCGTTTGAGAATTTGGCTGTTTACACGGTTATTCTGATTCTGTTAGATGCAGGGCATTCTTATCGGCCTTGAGAGGAGGCGCGCTCGATTGGTTCCAGCAGCTCCCTCATGGATCGATCAAGGACTTTGATGATTTCGCGGAGAAGCTGATGACCCAATACGCGAGTGCTGTGGCACAGAAGAAAACGTATTTGACGCTGATGGCCATGAGGCAGGGGGAGAAAGAGTCGTTGCGCAAGTATGTTGCGCGATATAATCAAACTTGTTTGGAGATCCCCACGGCTGCGGACGAGGTGAAGGTTGGAGGGTTGATAAGGAGTTTGCCAGCAGGGCCCTGTCGAACATCTTTAGCCAAAATTCCTGCTCGTACGTATGACGACGTTTTGAAGAGGTGCAAGAAGTATATTAACCTGAAGGAGACGGAGGCGGAGTTTGCTAAGTTGGAGGAATTAGCTAAGCCGGAGCCGAAGAAAGGAAGGGCGAACTCGCCCCGAAGGGTGTCACCGGGGAGGAGATCGCCCAAGAGAGAGGGACGTGGCAGGAGTGACCGTGGGCGAGAGGACAGGTGGAAGGATCGACCAGTGTTTGGGGGGAAACGGTTCCATAATTTTACGCCCCTGAATGCAAAAATGGGAGAAGTGCTGGTGGCTATCGAGAAGAAGATCGAGGACAAGGACGTGACGTGGCCGAAACCGAGGTGTGAAGGGCCGACGCAACCCAGGTCGAGGAAGTATTGTCGTTTTCATAAAGATTATGGGCATACGACGGAGAAGTGCAGGCACCTCAAGGATGAGATCGAACGCCTTATTAGGGCAGGGCATCTCAAGGAGTTTGTATATGAGGATAAGGCAAAGGGGAAGGATAAAGGAAAGTGTCGAGAAGATTCGGTGGAGCGGAGTGATCGAGACGATGATGATGAGGAAGACGAGCCGCGAGGTGATAGAGGTGATCGAGGAGGCAAAAGAAGGCGAGGGAGTAGAGATCGAGGAGGATAGGAGGATCAGGGCCCCGTGAAGAGGGGGACGATATATATGATTTCGGGAGGCCCTACTGATGGGGACTCGAACAATGCGAGGAAGGGCCATGTTCGAGCGATGAAGAGAAAGAGAGAGGAGGTGGGGATTACTGCTCGGATGCCGGAGATAAGTTTTCGAGCAGAGGATGCAGAGGGGGTGGTGTTGCCCCACAACGATGCGTTGGTGATAAGCGGAGGTGGCAGGCTTTGATGTAAAGAGGGTGTTCATTGATACGGGAAGCTCGGTGGATGTAATGTTTTATGATTGTTTTGTGCAGATAAACAAAGAACTCAACCTCGAGCTGAAACCGGTGACCACAGCCTTGTATGGATTTAATGGAGGCGAGGTGATGCCGATGGGAGAGGTGAGCCTATTTGTCGCCTTAGGGCACGGGGCGACAAGGAAGGTGAGAATGGTGAGGTTTGTGGTCGTTGGAGCGGAGTCATCATACAACATCATAATGGGAAGGACCAGTTTGAATGCATTCCAGGCAGTCGTGTCGACGTACCATATGACGATTAAATATCCAGTGGGCGAAAACGTTGGTGAGGTCGCAGGAGATCAGCTTACCTCGAGGAGTTGTTATCAAACCACGGTGAGCAACAATAGACAACTCTCGAGAAAGCAGGTGAAGCTCGAAGAGGGGATGTTGAATCGACCAGGGGGTTCGAGGTCGAGGGAGGAAAGAGAGAAGGTGGATAAAGGGAAGGAGAGAGTAGAGATGTTGCCCGGTGGGGAGATCGAGGAGATCCAGATGGTGGAAGGATGTGAGGAGAGGAAGTTTCGAATAGGAAAAGAGATCGACGAGCCCCTAAGGTCAAGACTGATCGAGCTGATCAGGGAGTTCGCAGATGTTTTTGCATATACGGCTGAAGAGTTAACGGGGATAAAGGCATAAGTGATCGAACATCGTTTGAATATTGATCTGACGGTGAGGCCGGTGAAGCAGAAGAGGAGACACCATAGTGCAGAAATGGACAAGGTGATCGAGCAGGAGGTTGAGAAGTTTATTAAAGGCGGGTCATGTTAAGGAGATCCAGTTCCCTGAATGGTTGTCGAATACAGTGATGGTATCTAAGTCCGGAGGAAAGTCGAAGATGTGCATTGATTTTCGCGACTTAAACAAGGCATGCCCGAAAGATTTATATCCATTGCCCAGGATCGACCAGCTGGTCGATTCTACCGCGGGGTGTGAGTTGCTCAGTCTTATGGATGCATCCCAGGGGTACCACCAGATCCCCTTGGCTCGAGAAGATAGGAAGAGGGTGAGTTTTGTTATGAGTAGGGGCACTTACTGTTACGTGGTGATGCCTTTTGGATTGAAGAATGCGGGTGCGACGTATCAAAGGTTGGTCGATAAAATTTTCAAGGAGCAGTTGGGGAGGAATATGGAGGTGTATGTTGATGATATGTTGGTGAAGAGTAAGGTGGAGGCCGATCATGTGAGTGACTTAAGAGAGACGTTCTTAACTTTGCGGAGCTATGGCATGAAACTGAATCCCGCTAAGTGTTCTTTTGGAGTGAAGTCAGGAAAGTTTCTGGGATATATGGTGACAAAGAGGGGGATTGAGGTCAACCCGGAGAAGGTGAGGGCGGTGATCGAGATGAAACCGCCCACAAAGGTAAAGGAGGTGCAGATCCTAACGGGCAGGATCGCGGGCCTAAGCCGTTTCATATCGAAGGTGGTGGAGAAGAGCGGTCCTCTGTTCCGAACGTTGAGAAAGAGCTCGAAATTCCAATGGACAGAGGAGGCCCAGAGGTCATTCGAGCAGTTGCAGAAGGTGTTGGCAAATCTGCCTCTATTGGCTAAGTCGATTCCTGGGGAGGATCTAGTGCTATATATATCAATTGGGGAAGCGGCGGTGAGTTCAGTCTTGTTAAGGGAAGAGGCACGGTGCAATTCCTAATTTATTACGTAAGCAAGGTAATGCAGGGTGCGGAGATGAGATATTCGGAGATCGAGAAGTGTGCTTTAGCGGTGGTGGTAAAGGTGAGGAAGTTGCGGCCGTATTTCCTGGGCCATAGGGTGAAGGTGAAAACGAATATGCCGCTGGGAGAAACTTTGGGTCGGCCTTCTGTATCAGGTCGATTAGTGAAATGGGCGGTCGAGTTAAGTGAGTACACGATTGCCTATGAGCCTAGGAGGGCGATCAAGACACAGGCGTTGGCCGACTTCATACAGGAAGGTACGAAAGTAGAGGAAGAGACAGAAGGTGTTTGGCAAGTGTTTGTGGATGACTCGGTGTCGAGAGTTGGTGGAGGCTTGGGCATCGTGTTAATTTCGCCCAAATGAGAGAATTTGAAGTTTGCGGTTAAAGTAGGGTATCGAGTATCGAACAATGAGGCGGAGTATGAGGCGGTCATTAAGGGAATGCAGTTGGCTATGGCCGGAGGAGCTCGAAGGATTAAGGTGCACTCCGATTCCCAACTGGTAGTGGGCTAGTTCCAGGAGGATTTCGAGGTGAAGGAGGAAAGGATGCAGAAGTATGTGGAGGAAATGAAAAGGTTGCGAGAGGAGTTCAGCTCGTTCGAGCTGTTGCAGATACCTCGGGGAGAGAACGGTCGAGCAGATCTGTTATCCAAAATTACACAGAATCTGGTCGACTGTAAGAGTAGAAGTGTGACTTTGCTGCACATGGAGAAGAGCGAAGTCGAGTACAAGGTGGCGGAAATAGAAGAGGTCGATGACTGGAGAGCCTCGATATTGAAGGAGTTGAACGAAGGAGGAGCAAAAGTGTTACGGAGGTTCTTCGAGCACGGAGGAGTATTGTATAAACGGTCGTACGCTGGACCTCATTTAAGGTGTGTTACGCGAGAGGAAGGTCGATATGTGTTAAGGGAGACGCATGAAGGATGTTGTAGTGATCATAGCAAGGCGGGTTCCCTGGTGGCAAAAATTCTGAGGGCTGGATATTTCTGGCCGACTATGAAAGAGGATGCAAAATTGATGGTGAGAAAATGCTTGCAATGCCAGAAGCACGGTGCGCTTATCCATCAACCGGCGGAGACGATGACTACGATGAGTGCTCCTATCCCATTTGCACAGTGAGGTGTTGATCTGGTAGGGCCGATGCCGCAGGGTACGGGGCAAAGAAAATTCTTGATCGTGGCAGTAGATTATTTCACGAAGTGTGTGGAGGCCGAACCGTTGGCGAAAATCACGGAGGAGAAAGTCATACAATTTTTATATAACAGTATTTGCTGCAGGTTTGGTGTCCCTAAGGTGTTGGTGTCCGACAATGGAACACAATTCAATGGTAAGCGGATTCGAGCATGGTGCGAAGACATGAAGATCGAGCAACATTTCGCATCAGTCGCTCATCCACAAGCCATTGGACAAGTCGAGGTGACCAACAGAATCATACTGAACGGCCTGAAAACAAGATTGGAGAAGGCGTCGGGAGCATAGGTTGACGAGCTCACTTCAGTACTCTGGGCATATCGAACAACGCCAAGATCGACCACGGGAGAAACACCATTCAGTCTGGTTTACGCCATGGAAGCGCTACTTCCGATAGAAATTGAGGTCCAGTCACAGAGATCGAGCACATATGATCCAGCGCAGAATGAGGACCTGATGATGGCGGCCCTTTGACACGATTGAGGAGATTCGAGAACAGGCCTCGATCAGAGTGGAGGCGTACAAGCAAAGAATGCGAGCAGCACATGACAGGAAGGTGAAAGTCAGAAGATTCCAAGTGGGTGATCTGGTTTGGAAAAGGGTAGACGTGCTGAAACATGTGGGCAAGCTCGAGCCCAACTGGGAAGGACCATACTTGGTCGAAAAGGTTCATGCGGGAGGAGCATATTCGCTTAAGGATGCGGAAGGAAGATCAATCCCAGGTCATGGAATGTGGCTAATTTGAAGAAATATTATGTTTAAATTTTTCCTTTTTCTTTTCCTTTCCTCTCTTGGTGGAGACTTTTCTCAACAATGATGTAACTGAATTCTCAATCTTGATTAATGAAATTTCCGTTTCAATTTCCAACACTTTGCCTAATCGATTGTTTTACTTTTATTGTGCATATGTGGTGGCCTATATTGAATGACTGATCGACAAAAAATCCATCATGACTAAGGCTGAGAGGCTGGATGGTCGCATGTAACGACCACCCCTTTGAGGGTGGACATGTGCTCGAAGGCAAAAAATCCATCACGACTAAGGCCGAGAGGCTGGATGGTCGCGTGTAACGACCACCCCTTTGAGGGTGGACATGTGCTCGAAGACAAAAAATCCATCATGACTAAGGCCGAGAGGCTGGATGGTCGCATGTAACGACCACCCTTTGAGGGTGGACATGTGCTCGAAGACAAAAAATCCATCACGACTAAGGCCGAGAGGCTGGATGGTCGCATGTAACGACCACCCTTTTGAGGGTGGACATGTGCTCGAAGACAAAAAATCCATCATGACTAAGGCCGAGAGGCTGGATGGTCGCATGTAACGACCACCCCTTTGAGGGTGGACATGTGCTCGAAGACAAAAAATCCATCATGACTAAGGCCGAGAGGCTGGATGGTCGCATGTAACGACCACCCCTTTGAGGGCGGACATATGCTCGAAGACAAAAAATCCATCATGACTAAGGCCGAGAGGCTGGATGGTCGCATGTAATGACCACCCCTTTGAGGGTGGACATGTGCTTGAAGACAAAAAATCCATCATGACTAAGGCTGAGAGGCTGGATGGTCGCATGTAACGACCACCCCTTTGAGTGTGGACATGTGTACGAAGATAAAAAATCAATCACGACTAAGGCTGAGAGGCTGGATGGTCGCATGTAACGACCACCTCCTTGAGGGTGAACATGTGCTAGGAGGCATTTAAAGTCATCGGGATTCATTTAATTTATCTGGATCAGTTAAGTGAATGAATAGCGTGGCTTTAAAAATTGGTGGAAACAGTATCGACGCATAGAGATAGCACAGAAGGAATAATGAACACATCATATAAAGCGATACATCGACAAGCAAATAACCGAGAAATAACGAGAATTCACAAATTTGGACAAGAACGATATCCATTTAAAAGAGAAAGGAGTACAAAGTTCAGCAAAAATTAAAATTACAACTTCACGATGCGGCATTATCCTGGTTATCAAGGGCATCGGAATTATTAAGGGCTTGCTCTGGTGGCGCCTCGAGCTGCTGCTGTACTGGCTCAACCGGCTGACTTGAGCCAGAGGTCGACCCAGCCCCATCGGTGGATTGAGTTCGACGAGCGAGGGGGGGAACATATCCGTCAGAAAATTTGAAGGTGCGCCTCAGCAGGTCGTCTCGAGCGATGACAAGCTCGAGCAGACCTGACCACCAGTCATGGTCATCGGGCAGGTCGAGCGCACTCTGATAGCCAACCGGAGCCTTGGGCATCGCATCCCAGATAGTTTCCATGTTAAACTCCTCGAACGCGTCTTCGGCTACCTGGACCCCCGCCTTTTGCATTATAGCCCCAAAGCAATGGGTGCCATAATCCTGCACGTCCTTTAGATACTGTGGTGACTGCTTGAAGGCAGCCACCACTTGTTCGCGGTAGTTCTGCAGGAGGCGTTGACCAGCGGTCGTGTGGAAGACCATTCTTCGAGCCCGGAGGGCAGCCTCGTCGATCAAGGGTTTAGCCCTCTGCTCGAAAGAAACGTTTTCGCGTGCCTGAGCCGACCTCTCCTCCTCGAGTGCAGTCTCGAGAGCTTTTTTGTAGGCCAGAAGGGCCTCTTTCTTCGCTTGCTCGGCGGCGAGGGCCTCCTCGAAGGATTTCAAGGCCCCCTCGAGCGTTTCCTTCTCAGCGGAGAGGGCCTTATTCCGGGCGGCCGACTCTTTCAGCCTTTCGTGAAGGGCATTAGCCTTGACGACCATCTCATCCAATCGAGCGCCGAGCTGGAGATTGCTTCGCTCGATAGCTGGGATGGAACGGCTCGGGCTAGCTAACGTCTGCTCGATCAGCGGTGCGAGCTCGACCATGCCCTACAAGGGCACATAAAAGAAAGTATTAGAGCACTGACGAGGGGAAGAAATGAAATAAAACGGATAAACTTAAAATTATAATAGGTTACCTGAGCCAGCCATCGGGCAATTCGATCACCCCAGTCTCGAAGGGTGCGACCGTCATTATAGCGGTCGGTAAGGTGGTCGACGGAGGGAAGAACATCCCTGAGGTAATGTGAGAACCTCGGGCCGTCGAACGTGGTATCGAGAGGGCGGTCTCCTCGACACAGCGGTGCTTTTCAACACTCTCATCCCCTCCAGCAAGGGATCGCTTACGTTGACTCTCCTCGAGCATAGCTTTCTCGGGAGAGGCGGGAATATGAATAGTTGGAGTGGGCTGGTTGTGCGGAGGAGACCGTGGCAGAGGAGATGCTGATCTCTCGAGCTGTTCTGGTTGCTCGGGTGGCTGGTCAGCTTGAGGGTTAGTCGCAGAAGGTTGCTCGACGGTCACCTCTGGAGGCGGTGAAGTCAAGCGAGTGGATTTGGAGGTGATCGAGTCAGCCGTCCTCGAGCTCGATCCCTCAACGGCTTGCTTCCTCCTCAAAGGAGCCTTTTGCTTAGGCAAAGGGATAGCGGGCATCTCTGCAAAAAAGTTACGAACAAGTTAATGCCACAATAAATAAATAATACCTGAAACAAACATGATGATGCTCGAGCCTGTTCAAGGACAACATATACCTGGGTCATCTTTGATCTGGATGAGGTCGAAATTTTCTAGCTAGGGAGAGGACAAGATTTGTGGGTAAGAAGTCCACAGAAATGCAGGAGGTTCTCATCCTCGAGCAGGGTCTTCGACGCGACGGGTTTGCTATTCCATACTGCAATCCGCTGGTCGAAGAGCGCGTTGGTTGAAGGTGTGGAGTACTCACGTGGGAGTTCTTTGAGCCAAGGAGACGGCGCCCAAAGGAAAGCGGGGTTGAGCTCGACAAAGGCGAATTTGTCTTTCCACTTGGGGACGTTGGAAGGAGTGTCCAAAATGAAATAGACATCGTGGCGACTCTTAAGATAGAGTCCCTGAGTATGTTTCGAGGGTGTGTAGCAATAATGGAAGAAATCTAGGTCGAGCCGACCTAGACGGATGTGGCAAATGATGATGAAAATTGTGATAAAACGGATGGCATTAGGGGAAAGTTGGTTCAAGGGCAGGTCGAACCACTTACAAAGATCGAGCAAATCCTGGCTTAAGGGAAAATCGAACGCCAAGTTTAAATTGAATCTCGAAGAAAGTGTAGCAGTTTTGAGGAGGGTTATCATAGGTATCCCGAGGGCCAGGAGATACAAAAGCCCAGCAGGCAGGATAGCCAATTTCTTCGGCATCCAGCCAACCAGCTATGAGAGAGCGAGAGGAGGAAGAAGTCTTCTTAGAAGAAGAAGATACTCTGGTCGACTTACCCTTCATCGGAGCAGCCTTAGGTGAGGTAAAGACAGGGGCAGCCGGAGATGCATGAGGTGCGGCAGCGGTCGAGGATTTTGGAGCACTTTTCTTAAGGTTAGAAGGAGGAACAACTTTAGAAAAAACGGAATGGTGAGAAAGGGGAGTATTATCTTCATCCTCCTCAGCAGCATCTAGAGCCTCTTCCGCAGCGTCAGAAGCCCCAAACGTCGGCCGACGGCGATTGAGGGGGATGTGGTCAAGGACATCCTCGTCTGATTCATCATTCAGACGAGTAGGTTGGCGAGGAGGAGAAGGTGTGGCATAATCGGAAGGGCATAAAATGCTGAGAGGAGTGGGATTGTAGATCTCTTCGACAGAACGGGAAGGCGAGTGAGGAATAGGCCGATGAGCGGGGAATGATGACGTGGCGATCTCATCTTCACCAGAGTGATGGCTTTGCGTATTAGAATCGACGGAATCTGAAAAGTAGAAAGGGAAATTGAGAGGGAAGAAGAAAGGTTAGGGTTTCGAATGGTGAAGAAAGAGGATTTTTCCACAGAGGAAACGAGAAGGTCTCGAGGGAAAGAAGAAGCAACAAGGAAAAACCCACAAATTGACAAAATAAACGCGCGCGAACACAAAATTAAAGTATAGGAGACTTACTCATGGTTGCAGTGGAGAGCGGTTGTCGGAAATTGCTAAGAGAGGAGACGCCAAGAGCAGGGAAGAACAATTTGCAGAGGAAGAAAGTGGGGCACAAGGAAGCTCAAGATTTGCAAAAGTGAGAAAATCCCGAAAATTTGCTAAGTGCCGTATTTATGGGAGTACAGATGAATAAGGTGAAGAGTTAAGGGAGATGACCGTTAGATAAAAGAAGATCCAACGGTGGGAAAACTTAAAGAGGCACAGATAGCGAAGCGGCACAAATCGCGAGGAGGCACAATAATTAAAAGAACTGAACCGAAAGGACATGTGGCAGGCAGAAATCACGCCGGTAATAAAAAGAAATAAAAGGCAGTTATAATGCACTGTAAAATCGACCACGTGGTCGAAGAAAGGTGGTAGCATCAACAAAAAACGATCGAAAGGGGCGGCCAGATGCAAATAGGAGATCGAGAGGTTGGCAGAGTGGAGAAGACAACTCGAATTCACTCTTAGATCGAGTCATTTAGACTCGACCAGAGTGGGGGGGACTAGATGATATGGGATATTATATGACTAAGGAATAGACCGGCCTACCGCATAGGTCGGGCAAGCTCAAAATAGAGAAAACCTTCTTGGTGGAAGGACGATCGATCAAAAGGGAAGAGATCGAGCAGAATAGCAGAACTGGTCGAGGATCGACCTAGTGATGGGGGGCTCGATCAGATCGAGCACACAGCAGGTGGGGAGTAGTCGAGAGCGTGGCTTGAACGCAAGAAAGCGCGTGGATGGCGTTAGAAGATCCCAACGGCCTGCGCAGAAGAATAATCTCCCTCAGCTCAAAGGGACACGTGGCAAGAATACATTTGTGCAGAGCGATAGTGGCGAAAGCCTCCCCTGACATCTCTAACACACGCACACTATGTGTGTACGGACGGGCAGTACGGGTTGGACAGCTCACCAAAAGTCGGGCAGCTCCTAGGGCAGGTATCTCACTCCTATATATATAGGAGTGGGTCTTTTATTGTGACTTACGATTTATCCATTCTTTACTTTTGAAAATTGAACAAACACATACTGACTTAAGCATCGGAGGCTCTTCACCGGAAAACCCCTTCGGTGTGAGAGTTCTGTGTAAGTGCGCGGCGTTCTACCGGCAAGGAAGAGGAAGGCGGACCGATTTCAAGCCGGTCGGAGTGTTTTGCGTTACCATAACAGTTTTACTTATTATTGTTCACTATATAATATTTAATTATTATTTTATTATATAATAAAAAGGAATACTGTTAAATAGCGTAGTAGAATTGTTATAAAATTATATGAATTATTCTTTTTAGATATGAATGTAATATCTTTTTATGATTTGATAATATAACTATAATATATTCTTAATGATATAATAATATGAGATACGGATTTACATAATACTATGAATTTATTCCTCAATGTTAAGATATTGAATTAGGTAAGATATGATTCACTAATTTGTAATCTGTCTCTTTTTATATTGAAAATAATCATGTGATTAAGTAGAGATAACAATTATCTATAAATTCCTTCATTTAAGGAATAATTTTTAAATTGATCCAAGTGTTGAATGCAGTCCGATTTTCTTGTAACTAAAATGAGAAGAGATTTTGAATTTCAAATTTTCACTTCAAAACCACACGTAAATTTGGATGCATAAATTCAACAAAACCCATAATTTTAGGGGCATTTAATGCTACCCTATTTTATGATTTAAAATATCTAACACTTTCTAAATATGGTGTGCAATTAATTATGAGTTGACTTTTTTTCCTACTAATTCTAATAAATGGGATGACTTTTTATATAAGTATAGATAAGTCAAAAATTGACCAACAATATTTTAAATTACTATATAATATAATTTATATATATATATATTAGTAGATATCATTTTAAGTAAAAAAAAACAATATTTATAACTATTTAGCATTTTAGATTATCATTTTAGTTATTTATAACTAATCTTAATGAATTAGAGTTATTATAATTTACCCCAAAATCGTAATTCTGATAAAGTTATTAGAAAAGAAATAAATAGACATATTATTTCACAAGATTTAATGTAAAATATATTTGACAAATGCATGAATTTTAATTCTATGGAACGATACTTATTTCAACTAGAGTATATATATAATAGATTATGTAGAAAGATACATTGTATATAGGAATCAATTTTTTCACTCTTTTTGTTTACTAAAACTCGAAATTATTTATTTTTTTTGAAAACGCATCTTCATAAGCATAATTGCGGATATTGAATAAAAAATTTGGTGTATACGAAATATTATTTGATGCGGAAGTCGTCATAATTATCTTGATAGACACACGAGGTTATCTTGATGTATAAGTAGTTTTTGTCACCCAAGCCGAATGTGGATCCCTAAAAGAATGTTACCAGCCTGGAAAGAGGGAAGATCTGGTTGGGTGTTTGCGACCGAGCAGAAGACCATTAAAATGGAGAGGTCCAAACACTCTCCTGGCCTTCTGACTCCACCGCACAGCTCAGAGAAAACAATAAAATAATCACAACTTGCACACAAATGATTTTGGATGGGACAACCTGTCACTCATATGTCAGTGTACACGTTGTAGCTTTCTAGGGTCTCGTGTCGCCTTTAATGCACCGATCATTTCTATTAATGGAAAATTGTACTACATAGTTGGGTGTACATCACTATGAATACTCCTAGTATTTTGCCTGTAAAAGGTAGATAAGAGATTGGATTGTGAGAAGAATATTCTCTCTCAATAAATACAAACATTTAAAGGGTGTTCCACCCGAGCTGACTTACAATTTGAGCTCTCACATAATGTTTGTTTTCACATTTTCTTTTATTTTCACATTTTTTTCGAAATAAATTAAGAAAAAGTTCATATATTCACGTTGTTCAAATTTCACGGGCAACAGTTTGGCGCTAGAGAAAATGTCTCATAATGTTTGAGGCAATCTTTTACTTGAGGATACACCACTCATCTCGGCAAGAAGAATAAGAAAAATGTCGTCATCTAGCCAAAAGACCAGCACGAATCATATGGGCTAAACGGATCCATGGAGGAGCTCCCACCACATACTTCACATCATTGTTTTAAAATCTAGATTTTATAAAAGGTTTTCCTAGCCTCGTGATGCAAATCTTACCATCAACATCAAATCAAATGTGTCGAAAACTCCGGCTAGAAAAGACCAGAACCCTACATTACACAAGGAAAAAGAACATGTCCAATCGAGAAATACTTCACAATCCCATGATAACCGCGTTAAAAACCTGAAGAACAAGATTATTGACTAGATGAAAAGGGAGGAGATCGGGGAAACTAGGTCTGAAACCAGTCTCCAAAATAGATCTACCACCCGTCGGTTTTTCATTGCCTGGGGAAGAAAAAGGTCGAACTAGACCTCAGTCACAAAATTCTAAAAAGCTGCTCCACTAGACACGACTTGAACAAGGTCGTAGCTTTGAGGAAGAAGGTTACCGAGCTTGAAGGTCGACAAAAGCTAGTCGATAGGACCTCATCACCTCCACCCTTATTTGCAAACAGTCCTCTAATCGACTCGGCCTCACCCCAGTCATCCCACATCCAACTCGATCCGCTGCCAAATAAGATTAAGATACTCTAGATTAGGCTATATGATGGCAGCTCGAACCCTGATGCCCACCTCGGCATGTATACCTCGTGGATGGACCTGTATGGGTTTCGAGATGCCCTCAGCTGTCGTATGTTTTTCTTATAAAAATCTTGTATCGAACTATTCAAATTTGTGAAAACCCGCGATGTTGGCGTGGTTAACACGAGAAGCTCGAATGCGAGTGGTTTTGATTTCTTATTGCATAAGTTATCAAAATGAAGAATATAAGAGTTGTAACAAAAAGAAAATACCATGTTTGCAACTAGAGTCTCAGAAAACATAAATTAACAAAGCAAAACTAAAAAAATAAAAAAAATCGCAAATCAGTCTGCTGCTCGCCGGACTGTCACGGCGCTACGGGGTCTTACGCCGCGGCGCCTGGCGCCTCTGCATTGAAAAAATGATTAGACGCATGCAGGAACCGCGCCAAACTCATATAGGACTCTAGCTCGAGCACTGCTCTAAAAACTCGAGTGTAGCCACGACTAGCAGAAACTGCGCCAAATGACCAAAATCTTCTCCCAGACAGACCGCCCTTAGAGCTGAACCCAAAGGTCGATCCCCTACACTACTACCGACTGAACCCTCAAGCCCGACCTACCAACCACCCAACCACCAATGACCCTCAAACCACCAACCGACCACCCATCCACCATCAGCCCACGACTAATCAACTGCCCAACCCGAACCACAAAAACCAGAAAGACGGCGAAAGAAGGAGAGAGAGAGAGAGAGAGAGAGCTATACCTCAGTCCCGACCAGCTCCAAGGAGGCTGGTCGAAACCCTCCGGACGCCACCTGTCGGACCCCATGTACTCCTTACCACAATAAAGGCACCTTGAAGATTAGCGAGACCTGCATCCGAGGGAGATCTGTGGCTCCAAGTTGGGCGAACGACATGGACAACAGCGTACGGCACTGGGCCGCACAAATCTTTGTGAAGAGGAGGCGACGGCAGACGGGAAGAACTACGCAAGCGGATTTGGAAGAAAAGGTTTTTGGGAAAATAGTTCGGCCCTTACACCCAAAAAATTTACATTACTTCTACGTTTTTTTTATTCCCACTCATTTGAACCTTTTTGTCTCGCTCATTAGTTGGTCGATTATTTGCATTTTACTTGCATTGTTTTAATTAGAACTAATTATCAAACCCCTAATCCCCAGCCCAAGCTTATTTTTTATTTTTATTTCATTAACAAATAATCGTATCAATTCTTCTCTATTTAAGTCCACGACTTTATTTACCACTACTATAATTTGATATTTTAGATGAACAAAAAATTACTATTGTTGGTTTCAACAGCAACTCCCTGTCAACATTTGCTTCAATATTATAAAATTACATGTTCTACAGATGCATGTGGAACACACAAACTTGTTTCTATATCAGAAGTTACATGAAGATGCAGGTAATAGAACTCATAAATGGTACTCTATTATTATCATTAAGCAGATATGTTTACAAGTATAAATGCCAAATAATAATTTCCTATCACCTCCTTTGGAAGTTAAAGAATCTGATAGCAAAGGCAAAAGTGGCGGCAAATAGCACGCAGAAACCGACCACCACAATACCGGCAATGCCCAAGAAATCATGTCTGAATCCAAACTGATTCTTGAGCAATTGTTTTATGGGCACAGAATTAACGCCATCAGTAAGCTTCACCAGTCCATTCATGTCCCCATATTGTGCCGTTAGAAGTCCGTATAAACTCCATGCAATTGGGTTTGCCCAATAATACCATCTCCACCATATGGGTATTCTCTGAACACAGTATGTAAGACCACACAAAAAATAATTAAAGGACTACAATACGCAGAGACAATAGTTTTCTTCAAACATTGCATTTGCCAAGTATAACTAAATAAACCACCCCAAAACCTTAACCTGATTAACCAAAAAATTATCATACGAAAGTGCCCCCTTCAAGTCAAGATGGACTTTGAGAGGTAATTACAAAATTCTTGACAGGTTCTTCATAATCTAAAAGAATGGTGTATGCGCTTTCCCATCAAGATGATGCTCAATTTGTATTATAGAACCACACGTTAAAGTGATTAACTCATAACTGTAATTTTTCAAAAAAAAAAAAAAAAAAAAAAAAAANAAAAAAAAAAAAAAAAAAAAAAAGGTGTTTACTTTTGCAATAAGGTTGAACCTAAATGGTAATATCTGTAGTTAACCCCCAAGATTAATAGAGTATTTACCAATAGAGGGATCATATTTACCATGTGTGAAATCATGAAGCCACTGAAAAGGTTCCACATCATATAAAATGGTGCAGCAACAATAGAAGCAACGTTGTGATTGGGCGTGACCGAAACCGTCATCATCCCAAAGAAAGTGAAGTAAAGCAGCGTGAAATACATGAAGTATACGTGCCAAAGAAACTTCCAAACATTGCAGTCAAAAGCTGCCATGAAATAGAAGATAGTGCTGTAAATAAGCGACTGGACACATACGTACGGGAATTCAACCACAACCTGCAAAAGGGCAGTTAGTGAAAATTTGGAAAATGTCAGAATATTCAATACACCATGAATTAATTGGATCATATGAGAAATAAGGCTGATGAGAATGTACCTGGGCAAGTGCAAAGGGTAGTGCAGAATACATTCCTGCAGCTCCCTCTCTATATGAAACGAACCTCTCAACAAAAACCACTGGCTGCACAGAAGTCGCATTTGTGATTCCAATAAATAGTACGGCTGCATACATTGACCCCATTGCATTAAATATATCCTGCTGGTTTTCCCTGTAAAGGAGGCACCACAAGAAGGAAATGATCATAGCATAACTAAACAGAAGACAACAAGGTTGAAAGAGAAGCAAGCAGTTTCCCTAAGCGCAGTTAACAGTGAGATCAAAATGAATGAATATTTGGAGTCTATTACCCATTTTTTCAAGCCGATAACAGCACCTTCAAGATTATACAACATCTCTGTATAAAATTGTAGTTGGGTGTTTGTACTAATGAATGCACGAAAAGTAAAATTAAAATAATAAGTTTGACACTGGAGTTAGGGAGTTCGTGGAACAAACCTTTTGGAACCAAATTTCCAGCACATGGTTCCAAACATCAATGAGATGATAACTGTGTAAAAGAAGCGTACAGCAGTATATTGAGGATTACGCCAATATGAAAGATTCTGCTTCCAAAGGCATGCCAGGAACTGGCCAAAAAACGAGAGAGAGTATTTGCTTGGAAAGGTCAACTCATTTGTATCCTTATCTGGTTTGCATAAACTCTCAACTAGAGCCTTATTTTGCCTGAAATAGTGAGTAAAAAATTAAACATGCACGTACACACATCAGAAGGGAAAAAAGGAAGGAAAAGGAAAGGCAGACGAATAAATAACATAAAACCATATACTGTGTTAAAAGGAAGACACGGTCTACCAAAATTTCCCGTTCCAATAAAGTGAATGAGCACTTACTGAAATAAATTTGAGCGGCGATATATTTCGGCAAAATCTACACCTAGGCGGTTCTCTTCAGCTGTAGATGTAACTTCAAGAATCCAAGTTGCAGGGTTATAACCAGGTCTTATTTTTTGAACTCCTGGGATAGCCTATGAGATATGAAGACATATATACCATAAGCTCTGATTAACAGGATCAAGACTTCAGTCAAATGATAAAAATCAAAATTTCAAAACGAGAGTTCACCTCAAAATACTGAATAAGCTTCATAGACTTATTCCCTAAGGGACCCGCATAAATGAGCTGTCCACCTCGTTTCATCAGCAAAAGCTAAAACAAATAATTAGAGATCAGTCTTTCAGGTCAGGGACAGACCTCATTAAAGATCAGAAAATTTGTTATAGAAAACCTCATCAAATGATTCAAAAATATCAATGCTGGGCTGGTGAATTGTGCAAACGATTGTCCGACCAGTGTCAACAATGTTTCTCACGGCTCTCATCACGATGGCTGCTGACCTAGCATCGAGTCCTGAAGTCGGTTCGTCCATGAAAACAATAGAAGGATTGGCAACAAGCTCAACAGCAATTGTCACCCTTTTCCTTTGTTCTACCGACAGGCCATTAACTCCTGGTACGCCGACTAGAGCTCTATGTAATGGAGTGAGCTCAACTAGTTCCATAACCTCATCAACAAAAGCCTGCATGGACAAACAATTCAACAGAAGCAAATACACTAACATAAGATCACTGCAAAAACAAAATCAAATGGTTGTTTAGTCTACATATGTAGAATTCCATACATCTTTCGAAATTATACATACCTCTTGAACTGATAGTGATTTTTTTTTTTTTGGGTTGAAGTTCCTTAACAATTACCTCAATCATGATTTGTCCAATTCTCTAGAAATTGTTTGTCAATGGCAATGGATATTAGTAATTTCGGAAGATTATTGACTTTTCAATAGCTGGGGTATACCTAATTGATAATTTTCTTAATTTAACAAGAAGAATAAGAGAAAAATTACTCTCTGTGTAGCAAAGTCACACTGAGAGGATAGCCGGAGCCAAGCAGAGTACACGAGCGATTCACGCACAGTCAGACAAGGGGAATGAACATCATTCTGTTCACAGTAGCCAGAAACCCTTGCAAATGTTTCTTGATTCTTGGGATACCCAGATATATAGATGCTGCCTTCAATATGCCCGCCTGTTTTCCTACCAGCTAAAACATCCATGAGGGTAGTTTTCCCAGCACCACTAACACCAATTAATGCAGTAAGCACACCAGGCTGAAATGCTCCAGTTACATTAACAAGTAGCTGCAATCTGTCCTCTTGTAAGCCCTGCCCCTTCAGTTCCTGAGACATGGGAAAGCCAAGGATAGATATAAATACCTCACCAATACAATTTTCAACCAAGAGCTCATATTGTTAAATTAATGTACCTGGGGAACATCTACATAATAGCTGATGTTGCTGAAACACATGGAAAGAGGTTCAAAAGGGAGAACCATTCCCCTGTGTTTCCTATAACACTTTCCTGTCATGAAATTAGAATATAATGTTAAGGCCACATAGCCAAATCCAGATACAGATACATTACATGACAACAGAGGTGTCAAAGTCCAGGCCAATCCATGGGATGGGCTCATAGTTTACTAGCCATAAAAAGAATTTGCTTGCTTGGCCTAGCCAGATTGAAATTGTATACACAACTTGTATGTCTTTGACAACAATTGAATGTTGCGGAAAACTCTTTGAATAAATAAACAAATAAAGGATCTAAGTCCATTCACAAACCTGTAAATGAGTGTGAGTGTTCCAGAAACTCTCCAAAAGAAATGACGCAAGCCTCGCTGTCTTGTCCTTTGTCTTTTACATGACAGTTCTCTGACGGAATGACAGCTTGCTGTTTCCCTAGTGCTGCTCACCAATTTAGAACCATATCATTAGAGTTCAAAATTGATTTGTTAAGAAACTGCAGAGAAAAGTAGCCGGGTGATTGACAATTATATTTTATGCAGTTTTAGTAATAGGTCATTTGTCCTCTTAAGTTCCCGACGGATATTATATCTATAGATGTCTAGCTGCCATTCCAATGTCATTTTAGGTAAACTCATTCAAAATTCAAACTCATATGTTGGAGCTTTCTCGAATCTACAAGATGTCAAGAACATATACATGAGATATTACGGGAAGGGAACGTACGGTTTAGGTAAGTGAGAAACAAAGTGAAGAGGGTGTTGAACAAGAAAGTATATCCCAGTAATGCTCCAACACCTATCCAATACCAATATTGGCTTGGAAATAAACTGCGGACCCTCAGCAACATTTCTCCCAAAGACAAAGTAGTGTTGTTATCAGCTTTCTGTCACCAAGATAGGAATAGAAGATAATGGATTTCACTGTAGTCGAGTTATAGACAATATATGGTTTGGCGGAGATAACATTTTATCCATTGTCTACTGTTTTATTGTAAACGTTGAGGTGAATAAAATTGACAGATTCCTAGAAGCCAAGGGGCGCAGTATGTGGCAGTAAATATTGGTTATGTTTCAAAATGTTATAGATAGCGTTAACTCAGGAGCATAAAATATAAATACTTTTCGTATAATGATATTCATATCATCGCCAAATTGGAGAAACTCTGAGCAAAATACATGAATTCGCATCTTTATAAAATAAAAGTATAGATGAGACGTCCCAAAAATGAGATTACCTTATCCCAGGAATGGCCAAGAAATTCATTTACTGAAGCTGCACTTTGGGCATACATCATGGGAGAGAACCAGTAACCCCAAATCCACCAAACTGGGATGCTATCTGTCCGGATCAATAAGTCCACATATAGTAGAATGATTGAGCAAACATTTTAAGAAAGTAAAATTGCTAAGTATTTAAATGGCTAATAACCTCTCGATAGTATAAATCCTCCTAAGACCATGACGACAAGCATTGCGAAAGATCCAAACGTATTAGCAACTACCATATTTCTCCCGAGTGATGCCATCACACGGAAAAGACCTATTGACATCTGGTGCAAAGTGAAATATAACAAGAACTGCTGGAGGCATCTGTAGAATATAAATAAGTAAGAATTAATTACATCTGTCCCTGAATTCAAGGGGGAAAGGAAAAGGAAAAAAGAAAAGGACAGGAGGAACACATTGAAAATCGAAACCGTATAAAAGTACCTAGTTATTTGAGAATCAAATCCAACGACATAATATGTAACTGCCACCCATAAAAAGGACTCGACAAGGGAAAGCGGAATGCTCAAAAGCCACGATGGCAAAGTGTAGACCCAGCAGGGGTAGAAACGTAAGTCTCTGTGCTTGTAAAGAACAGGAAGCTTGGCTATCAACATTGGGACCTCCATAAATCCATTAAAAAGAATCATAACTATCGCAAAGTATAGTGCACCAAGGTAAATTCCTCCATCATCAAGCGTATTGTGGTGCATTGTCGTCCGGAAGAACACACTCATCATGATCAAAATAATTAGGAGCAGCTGAAAATGAAATTTAATCTTACTTAACTACTAAGAATCTAGATAGTCTCCGACGGCAGGTAATAAGCTAATATCGTGTTGAGCCATTGGCTGAGAATTGAAAAATTAGTTACCTGAATAAATTTGAAAATAAACACAGGGGAATTTCGCCTCAGTAGTAAAATCTGCCAGGATAAACTAATCCCCAGAAGCTTCGCCCTTGTTATTCCATAAGTCTTGTTAGACAGTGCAGCCGGATGACTGTATCTTTTATCGAATGGAATGGCCAACTCCTGTTTCAAAAAATTGCCTACACGAAAGGATTGGAAACCTTCTACAAACTTTGCCACAGGTACATAGCTGTATTGATCATCAAAGAACCAATACTGCTCTTGATCCTTTTCAGATATTACCTAAGAGTGAGCCTTCAAGAGGTAAGTTATTTCTCACAAAATAAAAACTAAATAAGAGCATCACATTTCTTGTATTTGAGCTCCAGTTGAGTACCTCTTGTAGAAAGTCAGCAACATTTTTTCTGGAAGGACACTTGAAACCCATTGATGAAAAGAATTCCACTGCAGATTCTCGAGGGCCCTGATAAACAATTTGGCCCTCGCTAAAAAGAATTATGTCATCAAACATATCATAAGTCTCAGGATCTGGTTGCAAGAGAGACACTAGTGTTGTGCAGTCAAGAGCATGCGATGTGTGCCGCAGATATTTGATAATTTGATGGGTGGTTGAGCTATCTAATCCCGTTGATATTTCATCCAAGATAAATACCCTCGAAGCACCCATAAGCAGTTCGGCTGCCCATATTTTTGTGTTAGTAACTTGAGCTGAAAATTTTGTACAGCTCCATATTGAGCTCCATCAAAGCATGTGAAGGTAAGTACCGGTAGTAAGCCGCTTTTTCTGGCCTCCAGATATGCCTTTAAGCATTTCATCTCCCACCAACGTATCAGCACAATTATCCAATCCTAGAATCTTTATATATATTTTAGAATAATACATAAGAATGACAGAGAAACCAACAAAGTAAATCAACGAAATTATCAAGCTTGTTTTATTATGCAATATAAGATCCTCAAAATATGAAGAAAACTGATAAAACAAAAAGGGTACAGAAATTTTTTGCAATATTTCTTTCACATAAAAGTATTATACAAGAAATATGGAAAAACTAA
>BKCP01005738.1:594420-617441 GCA_008636005.1 Striga asiatica
CAAGAATTGCACATCTTAGTCTGTTTCTATCCACATTCAATTTCCAAAATTTATTTTAGTGAACACAAAAACAATAAAGGATATAAGCATATTTGTAGAATATACATGTATCATGGATATAATTATTCTTAGAAAGACAGAAATTCAAGGATAATCTTAGTGGCACACCTTCATGATATACTCCACTAGAACACTTGTCTGCTGCCCGAAAGCGACTGCCTAGGAGAAATAAGTATTTCAACAATGGGAACACGTGGTATTTTAATCAAGGACAACTTCAATAAGGAACCATACCTTGATAAAAACATCTAGATCTTGATCTGGGTCTATTCCAGCATTTTTTTCCCTTCTAAGAAGTTCCATGAGCATTTCTAGATGCCAGAGTTTCAAAAACCAGATTCAAATGAAAGATAAGAAACAAGCATGAAAACTACCCCCTTAAATGTTTTTTAATTGAATGTCCAGTTTGAATATACCGCTTTTATATCCAGGACCTTGACACAGTCCTGAAAACTCAAGAACCTCCCTAACAGTCATCTCAGAAATGTGCCAATCCTGCTGGCTTGCATATGCTGAAGTTCTCTGAGGAATAAACTCCTCCAGGTTATGTCCATTGTACATAACTTTCCCTGTCATCTTTAGAAAGTATGATTGCAGATATGATAAGAAAGAAATAAGCATGAGGGCTTAGAAATTAAACCAAAATACATAAGAGCGAATTTTAGCAATCAAAAGTTTATTGGTTAAGCTGGGTTGGCAAGGAAGTTAATCCATTTCAACCCATACATTTTTTTCTGACATCACTGGCATCTCTTGTATGACAAACTTTTTATTTTTTTCTTTCTTATATTCGATTTGATTAAAATTCTTGTATGACAAACTTAAGATTTCCTATACTTCCACAGAATGCTCTCACCAACTTGTATGCTTAAATATAGATAGAAACAAGTATAAAGTTAACCAATATAGTTCGTTGGTTTCCAAGTCATTGTCAAAGAATGAAAAATTTTGAACTATACCAACGTAGAATGGTATTATCCTGAACAAGGTAATCTCATACTGATTACGCAAGATTTGAGATAACTCAGAAGGTAATTTATTCTGAATAATTACATTTGATTCAAGATTGGTAAGATGGCGTAGGTAGATGATAAACAACAAGAACAATCACCTGCAAATTTGGTGCAAGACGTCCAGCAAGAGCCAAAAGAAATGTTGTTTTGCCAGAGCTTGGAGGTCCCAAAAGCAGAGTCAGTCTAGAGAAAGAGCTTCACTCATCAAATTAATAAATGACAGATAACTCATTCATATTTCAATGAACTTACACCGTACCTTGAAGGTCTTATAATACCATCAATGTTGTTTAGTATAGATACTTTCTGTTTTCTGCTGGAGATTATCCTCAGCTGCCTCAAGAAAGCCTATTTTGTGTCAATTCATGTTTTCAGATATGCATGCCGCCCCAATCAAGAAAACGATAATACGCATTACTTTATTACACTAACTACGAAGGTACCTCAGTCATGTCAAAAATAAAATTGGGTATGGTTGGCAATGCTCTACTTCCAACATGGACTGATGCATCCACCTTCAAATTCTGAAACCTAACCTCAACTTTAGGAAATTCCAGGCCGACACTGTAGTTGGCAAAGGTATATTGAATACAACCAGCACACAATCAATTTATTTAACCAAAACNNAAAAGGAAAATCTCGAAACCCTTACGCATCAAATCTCCGCCTAAGCCTCCTGAAAAAACCCTCCATGTCTTCATTGATCCCGGCGACTAACCTATCCAATACCTGCTTATGCTCGTCGTTCTGTATTCTCCTAACGTCAACCAGCGAAAGCCCACCCGACCCGCTCCGTAAAAGCGCCGTACGGGCCCGATCGTAAGTTGGGGACCTCTGTAGAGAGGCCAACACAAGGGCCTCCTCCTCGCCGCCAAGCATGCTTCTCCGGGAGCTGAAGGGAAATGGCGGTCGATTTTCGGAGGCTTTAAAGAGGGTTTTGCGTGTGCGAGTAAGCGTTGCATGTTTTCTTAGGTGAATCTGCTACCAACTTCGGAGGCTGGGTAGGTGTTTGTTGAATGCTCTGTATTAATTGGGTTTTGGACTTTTTTTCACTTTGTTTTTTCTAATTTTTGGGCGATGATTTTGACGTACATGAAGACATGAGCAGCCATGGATAAGGGAGGTGGTGGATCACGGTAGGTTGGAAGAATCTGCAGAGATAACTCTGGAATTTTTTTATTTTCTAATTTTTTGGCGGGGGAGAAAATATGAGAGATTGGGGAGACGCATTTTCTGGTAGTTGAGACTTGAGAACTGTTGTGCTGCGAATTTGATAGATACAAAAAAACAATTCTCATTGTTTTGGGTTTGGGGCAATTGTGCTTAGCAAACTAAAATAGGTCTTAGATAATTTTTTTTTTTTTTTCTCTCTAGCCATAATTATATTAAAACTTAAAAACTCGAAAAGAGTACATTGGAGTGTCAAAGAACATCACCAAAGTCAGAATAAAGTTTGAATCAACTCCATTGAAATTACACAATTGACAAAAGTGGTACAAGCACTCGAAACCAAAAAAAGAAAAACATAACGGAGACAAATACAACTTTACACCTAAACAGTACACTAAGGTCCTCCTCACTGCCATCCAACAACTCACAACCTCCCCAACAAGAACAACACCTGAAGACAAAAAACAAGAAAGATAGGAACAAAGACCCGGATCAAGAAACTCCAAAATCCAATACTCAATAGGCTATCGCTAACTCAATCAGAATAAAAAAAAAAGCCAAGACATACTTCCATACAGACCACCACATGAAAACAACGCCGAGACCCGACTGTCGTCGCCTCCCCCGACACAACTCCAACAACTACAGCCCGCCAGAGGGGACCGTCCTTCTCAAACCCAGAGAGTCGGACGAACCAGGGGAAGCCACCGGCTCGACATTAGCTCCGACCGCCACAAGGGTAGCGACCTTCGCCGACGGCACCTCCACACACCCGAGACATCGTCTAGATCCACGAGAGTCACCCACCTGGGGGAAGAACTCCAAGCTGAGAACCAGAGCCGATGTTGCAGGCGGGACTCGCCCCGGAGCCCGTCATCTTCGAGGAGGAGAGAAAGCAACGACGGCAGGGAAGAGACAAAACGGCTAATGAATTACTGAATCGACTTCTATAACCGAAGCTAGCACCGTTCAATCATTATTATTATGTCAGAACTCAATCCACATGCAGGGTTTAAAATAAGAATCCTTCTGAACTCACTTCGGGGGCATCATGAAACCTCAACATTGTGAAGTATATGGTGACGTAAATATTATAACAGAACACCATACCATGTAGGAATAACTACCCAACCCATACAGTTATTGGTCCATGTTAATAAACCTCACCTTGCTGAATCAAAGCAGTAATTTCTACAAACATGTGTTTGTTTATATCTTACGGGTTAAGAAAATAATGTAATTGGCCAAGGCCTAGTTCATTTACGCCGATCAGTATAAAAAGAACTGCTCCTCTCTGGGATCTTTTCAATACATCAATGTGTACTAGTGAGACTAATCAGTCAAGATCAACTGTAGCGCTCACCCTACAACTGTTCCAATGGATTGTTCAATTTCCATCTAGGTTATGAATCAATTGTTTATGCTTCGCAAGTAACCGATAAATAATCTTCTGTCCATCCGTGATGAACTATTTATCTAAATGAAAAACAATAGAACATAGAACTTTATTTAATCAAACATGAGTTCTCATTCAACATAAATTATGTGAATAAAGTCTAAATCCAAACTTTTAGTATACACACTAGCACAAGAAAATAAAGTTTGTCACCTTAAAAGATCCATATGTAGTCTCAAGAAGTCTTATAAACAATGGTATCTCACATTTCATGAAGTTATTTGTGCATTTGGCTTGACCATGGTTGATGTGGATCAATTAGTGTATGCAAAGAAAATTGGAGAATGAATTTTGTTTCTTTCTTTATATGTTGATGACATACTGATGGCTAGAAACGACATGGGAATGATCAATGATAGTAAGCAATTGTTATCCTCTAATTTTGAACTAAAGGGCATGGGTTAAGCTAGGTATGTCTTAGGTGTTGAAATAATGAGAAATCTTCCTAAGAAGCTTCTTGGTTTGTCTCAAGAAACATATATAAAGAAAATCTTATAACGTTTTTTAATACAATATTCCAAAAACCCACTGATACCCCATTCGAAAGGGGTTTAACCTTAAGTTTTGACCAACGTCTGAATTCAAATGAAGAAAAATATAAAATGAGCAATGTTATATATGCTAGCGCAGTAGGATGTTCGATGTATGCTATGTTATGAATGCGACAAGACATCTGCTTCGCAATTGGCTTGGTAAATCATTACTAAAGCAAACCCAGTCTTGCACTTTGGCATGATGCCAAAATATTTTATTACATACATGGTACAAGCGACTTGATACATTGATATCAAGTTGGGTCCTTGAAATTAAAAGGATACCTGAATGCTGATTGGGGTGACGATTTAGATGGGTCAAAGTCAACCTCATGATATGCCTTTATCTTTTGTGGAGGTGCAATATCCTGGTGGAGTAAGACAAGACTGATACCCCTTTCAAATTTAGAAGCTAAGTATGTTCCAATTGCATTGTCGTTCAAGAGGAAATATGGTTGAAGAATTTCCTACAGGATCTCAACTTCACCATAAAAGATTGATGAACCTATAAAAACGCATTGTGATAATATTGTATGCTTAGTATCATAAATTTCACAGAAAAATCAAATATCAAAAGGCATTATTATTTTACACGACAAATAATAAAAAACAAATAAGTTGTCACTAACTATATACACACAAATAAAATGATAGTTGATCCTTTAACTAGAACAATATACAAAGGCGCTTTTCAAACTCATGCAAAAGTCTTGGACTGCGTAGGTTTTAATTTCATTTTTGTGGGATAATGGATGTGTATAATATTACACCGAACATATATGAAATTTGCATTATTTGATATGTTCTTTACCTTATGTTGCATAAGTAGGCATCAGTTAAGATGTCACTAGGCTTTTGATTATGCTTATCACATAGACAATAGCCATATCACATTCGTTGTGCGTAATAGGATTACACTGTGTCATATTCATATTGAGTGTATGTAATATGGATTGTGTTTATACTTTTGTTGTAGAAATTTATTTTTATTGCCGTCTTAGTAAGACTAAGATTAGACTAACAAGTTGAATATGAAATATTTCTAATTTTATGTCAAAGCCTTGAAGTCGAATCTCAAGCATGAGATAAATTATTACGTATATTTATCAAGTGGCTCGGGTTAAATACTTGAGTAGTATCTTGGCTAAAGATATGTACACTAAGTAGAGTGACATTCCTATCATAGTGGGAGCTATGTTATGACACATATATCATATTGCATGTGCTTTTGAATGACGATTATAGGATTGAAAGAAAAATGTTACAAGTATATAATGAATGTACATAGAGATGTACATAACACTCACATAGTCGGTCCCACTCAATGTGAGTATTATGTACACTCCTATGTACAATATTATGTACCTTTAGCATTTCTCGGATTGAAAATTGATTCCCTACTTTTTCATGGTGTGAATGCTATGGGCTTTGTTGTCCAGCTCTGTACGAAGCTTTTTGACTTGGAACAATGTTATGAAATTTGAAACTTAGTGTTGCTACTTTAATATGTCCTCCAAGAGCTATGATATATACAGTTCAATAGAGCACGTTAGGAAAGCAACTAAGTTGAGATGAAGTTTCCAAGAGCTATGATATATACATCACGTTGCACTTTATAAAACAAAGCGTTGCACTCTATCACGACTATCGGATTTCGCAATAGAGAGCAACACCGACCAAACTCAATTTTTTTTTTTTTCAATTAGAGATAATATAAAAGTAATAAATTAAATTGTTAACATATTAAATATAATCTTAATATAAATAAAAATAATAATATTTCGATTATTTAAGATAATTCGGTTAACCAAACAGAATAAACCAATTATTTTCAGTTTCAATTTTTTTTTAGGAAAAAAAATCGTTTGTTTTAATTTGCACAATACATACCGACACCGTGCACCACACCATAGTGGTGGACAGATTGCACCTTAATAACTGTTAGATTGCACATAATATTTCGTTTATATCTATACTATTTTTTAATCAAAAAATAATATATAATATTAAATAAAACGATATTAAAATCTAGAAATATTTGTATGATAAAGAACATAATTTATTTAAGTTAATTTTGTTATTTTGTTTAACCGACAAATTAAACCAATTGTCGGTTCGATTTTAGTATATATTGGAATAAAAATTCGTTCATCTTATTTTTTTTAATGTTCGAAAAGATTAGATCAATTGACATTTCAAAATCGGTTGGTTTGGTCAAATCAACCGATAAAAAAACTAACTGAGGTGGCATTTTAATAAATTAGTGAACTTTTAAACGTGTTGATATCCGAAAATTTATGATTTCGTATAAAATATGGCGTTATTTTTAATGTGCACGTTCACACATAATAATGTGTAATTTATGTAGCGTTGTAGTGCATTAATCAAACTTTTATCATATTACACATTTACCCCAAGTATTAAATTAAAATAAAATAAACTTAGATAAATTACAACCAAACCCCTAAAACATGTCAAATTTCCAAACAAGAACTCACAAAATCCAAAACACAGCCACCTCCGTCCACCTCTGCCAGAGTTGATTTCAGACGTTACGGTCACTGTCGATATGGTCATCCGTCGCCGTCTTCACCGCCAAATACTTGACGAACTCTATCTGAAAAAAAAAAAGGTCGTCCGTTAATCCTTACAGAGCATCGTTGCAGTTGTGTGGGGGATGGGAATGACAATGGTGGTTACGAGGTAGCGGCGACGCGGTGGCTGGAACAGTGGAAACGGCTGAAGGTTCGCCGTTTTGTGTCGCCGAAGGTGGCGACCTTCTTCTCATTGTCGGAATTAAGAGCAGGGTCGGTGAATGTGACATTACATGTCGGCGGAATGGATCGACGGCTGAAAATGGTCGGTGGTTCCGATGGTGGAGAATGGCTCGGCGGTGGAACATGGCTCGGCGGCATTCTGTCTGTGTTGAGTGTGTGTATGGGGGCTGAGTGTGTGTAGTGTGTGTTTGGATGATATAAATATAGGGTTTTGTATGATGGTGGAAATTACAACATTACCCTTCTATGAATATATTTGCCCAATATATGACCATTTAATTACAAAATGTTTGACTTTAATTATTAACCTTTAACTCCATCAAGACCATTGATATGTTGGATCGAATGATTCACAAATCATTCTTATTTCTTTCACTATCTCCCTTTCTCATATGATCCCCTTCTCTCTCCCTCCCCCTCTCTCTCTCTGTATATATATGTATATATATATATATATAATCAGTGACAATTCGTTTCTCTCTCACACAACTTCCTCTCAAATCTAATAGGCTTGTCAGTTGTTGAGGTGAGAGATGGTGGTAGTGTGGGTCTCCTGGGGCTGACCGTGGTAGTGAACTTTGAGATTGTTTTGGGTCCGCATGTCCGGGTTTAGTTAGTCTTATGGTGAGTTTATCGATCCTATGTGGGGCCTTGGGGTGTTTTGTTGTTCCGTTGGTTGATTTCCTTTGGAGTTAGTTCGAGTGGTGGCGGTTCGAGTGCCTTTCCGACTGGTGAGGAGAGCATTATTCTAGATTATCCGAGTTTATTAGTTTTTTTTTTCCTTTTTTTGTTTGTTTTTGTATCTTTATTCTCCTGCGGGGTTGTTATTCTCCACTTGTGGGAGTTCAATTTTTAATTTTAGTGTTTGTGTTTTCTGTTTATTTTAGTTTGGTTCTAAGCACTGGTGTAGTCCTCCCAACTAAATTTAGTTTCCTAGTTGTTGTCTAGTGTTTCATTAGAGCACCCACAATGCTTTGGGTCACTTTTTGCATATGTGACAAATAAATAGACTTAAATTTATAATGACATGGACAAACCCAAGTTAAAAAATCTAAAATCTATCCAATGCAAAAAAAAAAGTATTAAGTCTAGAATATATAACAACCAATAAAAATATAATAATAGTAAATAATTGCTATTGTAAGGTTCACACTTGGGTCCAAAATAGACCCAAGAATAGACTTGGACTTTTTTTTATTGCCACATAAGCTAGACTAAATCCACTTTTAATTGCATTGTGAAATACTTTTTCATAGACTATGTCTATTTTCTACATGACATGTGATTTTGTTTAAAGAGACCCAAAGCATTGTGGGTGCTCTTATGTTTCCTATTAATGAAGCCTATCAGTGTGAATGAATCCAATACAAATATATATACTTTTATATTGAAATAAAAATGACGTATATAATACTATGTCATTCCAAAAAATAAATATTTATTGTTAATAAAAGTGTGACTAATCCACCGATTTTAATACAACTTTTATATATATAGCAACACTATTTATGCTAGCATTTGTAAAAATGATAGCACCATGTGAGATTAAAAATAGCATCATACACAATTGAAAGTAGCATCAAATATGGTTCTCACGGTTCTTACACCAGGATTAGTTTTTATTTGAACCAATCCCTATATAAAACAATATTTGATGCTACTAATCCTGGTGTGAGAACCATGTATAAAACCATATTTGATGCTACTAATCCTGGTGTGAGAACCGTGAGAACCATATTTGATGCTACTTTCAATTGTGCATGATGCTATTTTTAATCTCACATGGTGTTATCATTTTTACAAATGCTAACATAAATTGTGTTGCTATTTTTAATAAAATACATCCTGATTAAAAATAGCACTAAAATACAATTAATCATAGCACTACATACAATTAAAAATAGCGGTTTTCACGGTTCTCACGCTAGGACTTGGTTCTCATTTGAACCATATCCTCTCTCTCTCTCTCTCTCTCTCTCTCTATATATATATATATATATATATATATATATATATATGGGTTGGTTCAAATAAAAACCATATATATATATATATATATATATATATATATGGGCTGGTTCAAATAAAAACTAGGTCTGGTGTGAGAACCGTGAGAACCATATTTGATGCTATTTTTAATTGCGTATGATGCTATTTTTAATATTGCATGGTGCTATCATTCTCACAAATACTAATAAAAATTTTATTGCTATTTTTAATCAAATCCATCCTAGTTAAAAATAGCACTAGAATACAATCAATCATAGCACTACATACAATTAAAAATAGCGGTTCTCACGCTAGGACTTGGTTCTCATTTGAACCACATCTTATATATATATATATATATATATGTAGGGAGTGTTCAAATAAAACCCTTTTCTGGTGTGAGAACCGTGAGAACCATATTTGATGCTATTTTTAATTGTGTATGATGTTATTTTTAATCTTACATGGTGCTATCATTTTTACAAATGCTAACATAAATTGTGTTGCTATTTTTAATAAAATACATCCTGATTAAAAATAGCACTAAATACAATCAATCATAGCACTACATACAATTAAAAATAGCGGTTCTCACGCTAGGACTTGGTTCTCATTTGAACCACATCCTACATATATATATATATATAGGGGGTAGATCAAATGCGGCCAGCTCTTAAAATGCGCCCAACTCTTAAAATGCGGACAACTCTTAGCAACTACAGACAACTAACCTAGCAATTACAGAGAACTAACCTAGCTACTACTAACTTAGCAACTACAGAGAACTAACCTAGCAACTACTAACTTAGTAACTACAGAGAACTAACCTAGCAACTACAAAGAACTAACTTAGCAACTACAGAGAACTAACTTAGCAACTACAGAGAACTAACCTAGCAACTATAGAGAACTAACCTTGCAACTACATACAACTAACCTGCCAACTACAGAGCGACGGGTGCTGTAGGTCATCCATGGAAAGACAGGGCGACCCCCTTTCCCCTTCCCTATTCGTTCTTGCGGCGGACGATCTCTCTCGCTGCCTTGACGGCTTCATCCGCGACTCTCCATGGATGACCTACAGCACCCGTGGTGGCTATGGTCCTCCCATCTCTCACCTCTCTTATGCGGATGACATCTTCGCCCGGGTGGATGATGATGAACTGGTCGAGCTTATGCGCCTTCTGGAGTACTATGACTCGGTCACCGGCCAGCTGGTCAGTGTGCAGAAGAGCACCTTCACCCTCTCCTCTTCCAGCACGGACATGTGGGCTCAGCGGGTCCACGAGATTACTGGCTTTGTGCGCGGCGACCTTCCTATTACCTACCTTGGTGTCCCTTTATATAAGGGCAACCTCACGAGAGCGCTCTTTGTGGGCGTCAGGCAGAGGATGATCGACAGGATTTCTGGTTGTTCGCATAGACAGCTTTCTTTCGGTGATCGGCTTGCACTGATCAAGAGCACTCTTAGCTCTCTTCCGCTTCATTTGCTGATGGTCCTCGACCCCCCTAGGTCTACTCTTGACGAGATTGACCAGATTATGGCTCGTTATTTTTGGGGTTACGAGGACGGTTCGGGAAGGGGGAGACGTACCCAATGGGTGAGTTGGGACTCTATCTGCCGCCCCTTCACTGAGGGTGGCCTTGGCATCCGCCGCCTCAGGGATATTGTTACAGCTTTCTCCTACAAGCTGTGGTGGCGCTTCAGGGAGGGAAAGTCGCTTTGGGCTCAGTACCTTCGCGGCAAGTACTGCCCTAGACGTGCCAACCACCCTTGTTGGGTGACGGTTGTTGATCATGATAGTAGACAGTGGCGGCGCCTCACTAGGGTCGGTAGGCGCGCCCAGGATCACATCTTCTGGGTTTTGGGCGAGGGCGAGGTTAGTTTCTGGGATGAGTGGTGGGTAGGTGATAGGCAGGTGTCGCATTCCCCCTACCTACTTGTGAGTGAACTTTGGACGGACGGGTCCTGGGATATGGGGAAGCTAGATAGGGAGTTGGGCTCTGGTGCGGGTTTTAGCGAGCATTTATTAGATCAGATCCAGCAGATCCCCATCTCAGGGGACGGTTCGGATGGCATGAGGTGGAGACTTACATCATCGGGTGTGTTTTCTACTACCTCGGCTTGGGAGCAGATCAGGCTGAGAGATCGGCCTAATCTTCTCTTCGGGACCATCTAGAGCGACCTTTTCACCCCTACCATTTTGGTGTTTCTTTGGCGCCTCCTCTTGCGCTGGATACCAGTGGATACTGTGCTACACGCGAGGGGGATCTCTTTCCCCTCTCAGTGTATGTGTTGTTCTGAGACTGGACGCCATGAGACCGAGACCTTTACCCACCTTTTTCTAGAGAGTGAGATTGTGAGGAGAGTGTGAGAGCACTTTGCCACTTGGGCATATATATCCCTACCCACCACAGACAGTTTCTTTGAGCTCCTGAGTTTTTTTCTAACAGAGCACACACCTTAAACACGTGGGCTTCCTCATTCCTTGTCTGATCCTTTAGTTCACCTGGACGGACAGGAATAGTGCGAAGCATAGGCATATTACTTTTTTGTTCTCACATTTTTTTGCAGGTACAGAGACATCTTTCACTCCTCACAGCATTGGGCAGGCTCACGACCCGAGACTGGACAGGCTGCACGCCGCCACATTGCTACATGGTGGCTTCCCCACCGCCTGTTCGGCCCCCTCGGCCCAGAGTTGTTGTTTGGCTTCGACCCGACTCTCCATGGGTCAAACTGAATACTGATGGCTCTTTTGATCGCCACACCGTAGCTGCCAGAGAAGGAGGCTTGATCCGGGACCACAGCGGCGCCCTCATCACCGCCTTCCACGCGCCACTTCAGGCCTCCTCGAGTTACGATGCAGAGATTCAGGCATTACAGATTGGCCTTCAGATTGTTGTCCACATTTCTAGTCATATTTGGATCGAGCTAGACGCTGCGGCTGTAGCCATCCTCCTGACTTCGGGCCACCAGGGCTCGTGGCAGATTCAGCACCCGCTTATGCGCATTAGAGCTCTACTTCGGTCTGTCCATCACAGGATTACACACATTTTCCGTGAGGGGAACAGACCTGTTGACTACCTTGCCAGCCTTGGCACCACCATATCAGACCCACATACGTTTCAGACCGACACTGCTCCACTCTGCCTTTGCACGCTTGTACGGATGGACCAGCTTGAATATCCATCGTTCCGCTTTCAGTAGATTAGGTTTATTGCTTTCATTAGATTGGACTTTTATTTCCGGGCACCTGTTAGCCCGAAGACAGACTTTGTATTGTTATTTCTTTTTTGGTTTTGCTTGTGAGACTCTGTAGACTGTAGACTGTTGATATTTTGGGCCCCGTTTTAGGGTCTTGATCTATGCACAGGTTGGGGATCCAGCCCAATCCCCCGCCTTTCCGGGGCATTGTTTAAAAAAAAAAAAAAATCCTACCAACCACAGAGAACTAACCTAGTAACTACATAGAACTAACCTAGCAACTACAGAGAACTAACCTACCAACTACAGAGAACTAACCTAGCAACTAGATAGAACTAACCTATCAACTACAGAGAACTAACCTACCAACTACAGACAACTAACCTAGCAACTACATAGAACTAACCTAGCAACTACAGAGAACTAACCTAGTTGGAAGGTTAGTGGTCAACGGTCAACGCCGGAGTCAGCGCCGGAAGTCAACGGTCAACTCCGGAGTCAGCGCCGGAAGTCAATGGTCAACGCCGGAGTGAACGGGTCAAAATAATATTTAAATAATTAAAATAATAAAAAGAAAAGAGTAAATCATGGCCACACATGATTTACCAAATCTTGTGGCTAAAAATGAGTCTTAAGTCCTCACTTTAAATAAGTGGATGCATTGGAACCAATCCCTATATATATATATATATATATATATATATATAGAGAGAGAGAAAGGATCATATGAGAATGACTCTTAACGCGAGAAATGAGAATGAACTTGGACCATGAGATCAACCATATCAATGACCATGATCAAGTCAAAATTTAAATATGGCAGTCAACCATGGGTGGCAACATAGTAAATATGTGTTCAATTCGTGGTCAAATTTTTGCATTTGACCATTAAATGAAGACAATGTGGTAATTACATAATCAGTCAATAATTAACCACCTACATATGCGGGCCCCACAACAACTAACCCTCATCCTCTCACCCACACAAACACGCACACTATTCAGCCCCACACAGGAAGATAACAGATCTGCTTCAGCCCGCCGTCCGCCGCCCACTGCCGCCCACCATCGTCCGCTGCATCACTCTTGAAGTCATCTCTCTGTTTCCTCTCACGCCGACAGCTCATCCCCGCCACCCAATACGACTTCATCTTTTCTTTTACTCTCGACGTCTGCCGCGTCGTCGGCGGAAGGAAGCCCATGCCGACCGTCGTCGACCTTCTCTTAGACTGGGAGGTTTGAAAATGACGTGAAGTATAATTCCTGCGGATCGAGTTTTGAACCGCCTCCGATATTCCCTCCATCTGCGATGTTATCAAGTTTCAGGCCGTCGCCGCCGCCAGTCTCAATTCGGTGGTCAATGGCGTACGCGAGCGTCGCCGGTGGTTCCAGTTCGGATCAACCTTTTCATCCCCCTACACAGTCGCGAATTGGATTTCAATGTCGCAGAGCCATATCCGTCTAGGCGGCGTTTGTCCGGTCGGCAGGGAGGTCAGGCGGCGGGGAGAATCCATTTGTGGGCTGAGAATGAATGTGCTATGTTACTGATTTACAGATTCAGTTTTTTGATTGTGGGCCTTATTTGAAGAATTTGATATGCTTAAGGGGTGAAATTGCAATTTTTTAAGTTTTAATGTATTTCAATTTAGTACTTGTGGCAAATTAGTGATTTAATAAAAGTTGTAGGGGCTTAATGAAAATTGTATCATTTATAATATATTACGATTTGGTTCACGGGTCATATTCGTAATTAATCAAAAATTGATTATTATTTTAATAGTTTTATATTTCAATTGTTGAAACTAATTGATATATTTTATATAAAAATGAATAATAATAATAATAATAATAATAATAATAATAATAATAATAATAATAATAATAATAATAATTTTTATATAATTTGTACATTTGGTTAGTTTGACTATTTAATTAAAAAAAATCTACATCGAATCGAACTAAAGTTTTTACAGTAAAAAAAATACATCAAACCAAAAATCTTTGTTATGTCATTTTGATTCGATATTGTGCAATCTATTAGTCATTAATGTGCAATTTGTATAACCATAACGTGCACTCATAATACATAGATATATGTATATATATTTTTTATATAGTTCAGTAATTTCAGTTACAATGATTATTTTTAGAAATAAATCATACATTGAACTGAAATAATTGCGATTTTAAAAATAAAAATAATTTATCGAAGTGATTTTAAAAATAAAATATTTTATCGAACCGAAATATAAAATTTTAAACCGAAAACTCTAATTCGGTCGGTTTCGCTTTCTCTATCTATTGTGCAATCTGCTAGTCGCGATAAAGTGCAGCATCTTATTTTATAAAGTGCAACGTGTCGTTTTATAAAGTGCAACATATTATTTTATAAAGTGCAACGTGATAATGTATAAAGCGAGCTATTGTAATTTTGGTACGTTAGCACACTTGTGTTTTGTGTGGATAAATGACGATATTGTACAATGTCATTATTGTGCAATTTGTATAACCATTATGTGCACTCGCAATACATAAATATATGTATATATATATTTGTATATAGTTCGGTAATTTCAGTTATATTGATTATTTTTAGAAAATAATCAGACATTGAACTGAAATAATTGTGATTTTAAAAATAAAAACAAATTATCGAACCGAAATATAAAATTTTGAATCGAAAACTCTAATTCGGTCGGTTTCGCTTTCGGTATCTATTGTGCAATCTGCTAGTCGAATAAAGTGCAGCATCTTATTTTATAAATTGCAACGCGTTGTTTTATAAAGTGCAACATATTGTTTTATAAAGTGAAACGTCATGGTATATAAAGCGAGTAATTTTGGTACGTTAGCACACTTGTGTTTTATGTGGATAAATGATGAGATTGATGTTAATGTATCATGTATAACATTTTTTAAGATTTATGTTGTGTGGTATTTTGTCGGGAGTTATATAACGTTAATTGAGGTGTGTGGTGATAAAGCGCTACGTGGTGTTTTATAAAGTGCAACATGTTATTTTATAAAGTGCAACGTGTTATTTTATAAAGTCCAACGTGTTGTTTTATGAAGTGCACTAATTTATACAGTAGCAGCTAAATTATGTGTATTTGAAATCGAGTTGTAATAGATATAATTGTACATCGAATTGCCTTAATTAATTAAAACATTGTGTTGTTTATTATTATAAAAATATATTTAGAATTTTAATATATTTTATATTATTTTTCGATCAAAAAATTATAAATTAAATTTTAAAAATTACATTTTTATGGATTTTATTTATGGATTTTAAATATATATATTTATATTCATTTTGGTCGGCACATATGCTAACATAAAATATCTCAAATTCAACAAATTGCAACCTGACAGACGTTAATGTGCACGTTTTTTGGCCGCTATGTGCAGCCTATAAGGACCGAACATTCGTCCCAACCAAATTGAAACCGAACATTAACGTGCATTTCAATTTTTAACTTTTTTATTATTGTATTTAAATAAAATTACTGTGCACTTATCAAATTATTTATGTAATAACAATATATTTAATATTTATAATTGTTGTATTTAATATTTTATATTATTGATCTAATTAACATGACTACGCATTTGTTATGCTAAGTTGCAATTTCACTAACATAAAAGTGCAATCTGTCAGTTAGTAATGTGCAACATGTTCAATAATGTATTAATATTTTATCTTATTTGTATTTGATTTTTTATTATTTATGTTTTTAAAAGATATATAAAATAGCATACTTTTATATACTTTTGTAAATTACAAATTTGACACAAGTGTTAAATTGAAATGTAAATAAATTTACTAAATTTACAATATTAGATTTACAAATTTTTAAAAACTACAAATTCAACCCATGAACTAAATTGTAATATATTGAAATTTATGCAATCAAGCCCCTATAAGATTTCAAATTCTAAAAAACAAACGCCCCAATTTCAATCTCAAATCATCCCGTCACCTCAGCCCCCCAGGCCCCTGTACCACCCGTCGGTGACCTAATCTCCGACGGTGGACGACGGACGAACGACGACCGCGACGGGAAGGAATGACGACCACGATGGTGAAGGTGGCGGGCCGGAGGCGTCTTCACCCTCTACACTTGTAGACGGCGGAGCTCTACGGTGGAGGAAGTGACAGAGACGTCACGGTCAATTCCTGACGGAGGGAGGACGACGGCGACTAGAGCTCCGGCGCCGGACCAGACGGCGGCGTCCGGAGTGACAGTCGGCGGCGTCGAGCAGAACGGCGACGGAGAGATTGAAGTCGACGGTGGATGATGGAGCTCGACCTGTGGGATGGTGGTGCCGCGGCCGTCCTGTTCGCGTGCTCCGGCGGCGGCGTTTAAGCGTGCTCCGGCGGCGTCTTTTCAGTTATGCGTGCGTGGCGTATGTTTGGTGTGTGTGATAATGATGTGTCATGGACCCACTAATGAGTTGGATAAGTGGATGGTATTGGTAATGTCTAAAATACCCTTAATGAAGGTTTAATTTTGGTTTTTATTAGCCATAAGATCATCCGATCCGATGGTTAAAATTTATTCTTATTTTTCGTATTAAGGATTATTTTCATGTGAGCTCGACCTTATATATATATATATATATATATATATATATATATATTTTAACAAATGACGACAATTATTTTTCGTATTAAGGATCATTTTCATGTGAACTCGACCCTATATATATATTTTAACAAATGACGACAATTAATTGACCAAGCAATAACTGATGAACGCCAATAACCATCTGGATGAGGTTTACTTTAAGGTTCATTATGGCAATAATTCCAACCATAATTTCTTATTTCGAGGTACTCAAAATAAAGTGAGAATTAATGCTGTTGAAAAGTGAGAATCAACTGATTGAACTGTTTTTATTAAATACAGGAAACATAAAGGTTGCAAATTCAGTTAACAAATATATTTTCATTTTCTATGCGCAGTTTGGGAAAATTATTCTTGACCATAATGCAATTCATTATAGTATACTTCGCTCACTCATATCACTAATTTCAAGTACATTTATTTGAAAGCCTGTAACACAAATAATTGTTGCATTCTTCTATATTGATTTATTCACACTTATCATTATTTTTGTATGAAATCAACATTTTAAAGTTCAAATATCATTAATAAATTGCTCTTGCAAAAGTAACCCGTTAGCCTTTCCTTTTATTGTTTTCTTATGCCAATTACCGAAAAAAAATAGCGCTTTATAGCCTCCTTAGACCATCTCCAACCGAAAACCTCATACTCAAACCCATTTTGCAGTAATTGTCACATTTTGCAGTAATTCATCTCCAACCGAAAAACTCATTTTCAAACTCAAAAGAATATTCTCGGAATATTCTCTTTCACATCAACTTTTACAACTTTTCAATACTATCCATATATTTTACAACTTTACAAATTAAACCATACTATTATTTTAAATTCAACTTGGACTTTATATAATAAAATTAATTATAAAGTTATAATCATATACATAATAAAATCGGAGAAATTAATATTCGTTATAATTTTAAATTGAAAAATTACAACACACAAGATAAAATTAAAAATTAAAACGCACAAGATGAAACATTAAAAATTACATCACAAAAGATAAAATTAAAAATTATAGCGCACATGTAATATTTTTATTTTATATTATTATTGTGAAACATATAAAATTAAATGATAAATATAATAGTAATATATTAAATTTTAATTATATTTTAAAAAAGGTTATATTATTTGAATTTACTATCAATAATTTCTTAATCTCTTCACAAATTTATTTAAACATCTTTAGAAATCTCCTAGAAATATTTTACAAATACTTTTATAATTTTTTATTCAAATGAATATACTAGAAATATTGTACAAATACTTTCATAATGTTTTGATTAAACCTATTATAGAATGTTCACACCCTATATATAAATGTCTAATTCTATTTGTTTATATTTTATATTTTTTTACTATTATTTTAATTGTGCCAAGTAATATGAAAACACGTATAAATATAAATTAGAAACAAGTATATTTTGTAACTAGTTTTTTATTATATATTTATATAAAAAATAACAATTTACAACCCAACAAATAATATATATTTTGTTCATTCAAATAAAAAATAACAACATTATAGTTACAAAAATTAAAATATATATATATATATATATTTATATATATATTTCTTTCACGAACTTTTACACAAGGGGCCAAAATACAATTCAAATCATTTTTTTGGGGCCAAAAGTCAATTCACACAAAAATTTGCGTTTGTGAACAGACGCAAATTTGCGTCTGAAGGTGGAGAGAGAAAGGGAAAAACTCATTTTGAGTTTCCGTTTGCAGTTCAATTGGAGTGTTTCCACTGCATTTTTTAGGTTTTTGCGTTCGGTTAGAGTTGGTCTTAATGGCAATTATTGCGTTTTTGGGGGGAAAGTAATTAATCTAACTATACTACACATTAATTATGCCTTATAGCGGTGCATAAATACCATTAGGCTACATGGAGCTGTATTATAGCCAGGAAGTTTTTTCAAATATAAACCAAGATTGATGAAAATTGGTCATTTTTCATCGTCTCTCACGTACGTCCCTTTCTCAATGAAATTAATCAATTTTTATTTTTATCAATAGTGTAAGATTAATGTCAACTTCCAAATAAAGTAGATAAATGTCTACACCTAACATGGGACATGTGAAAATAGAAATCGGCAATTTTCTAGTTAAATGTCGACTTAACATAAACCAAAGAAAGTGATGACATAATGGTTTAAAAATCTGTTAGTTTCTCAATTTAATGTCATATATTGTTTACACTATTTTTATATTGATTTCGTAATATAAAATTTGAACCCATTCCATCATAACACAAATATATTAAACAGAATTATTTTATATTATTTTATAACAATAATTTATATAATGACTATAAGTAACCCAATTATTGGTTTATTATTTCGACAAACAATCAATTATTTTTTTTTTTATCGTTAAATGTAAATGTATATATCAAAAGAATGTTTCGGACAGTCAGGTGACTGCATACATAAGCAAAATGGGCAACCACAAGTCGGTTCCTCATTCTGAAGATAAGATATACGAGGCTAACGACAAGTCGGTTGGTGCACTAAGACATTCGTTATAGGATTCATCACTCGGAGTGAGTTCGTACGATCGAATGAAGCCCAAAAATCAGTCGGAATGCAAAAATCGGGGCATTTGTGAGTCGCGACTCGCAAAAACAAGTCGCGACTCGCGAATGTTTGTCGCGACTCGCGAGTCGATAGTCGCGGGTCGCGAAAATAACTTAAACGAGCTGCAAGTTCAGGTCAAAGGTCGCGACTCGCGACGTAGATCGCGGCTCACGAATTGAACCGCGAGAAACTGGGACGAACTGCGAAAAATTGTCGCGACTCGCGAGAGGACTCGCGACTTATATTTCGCGACTCGCGAAAATAACAGAGCGGAATGGCTATATTCAGATGAGAAGTCGCGAGTCGCGAGTCGTGAGTCGCGAGAAACTGGGCGCGAGCAAAAAACCGCAACAATCAAGTACTCAAGAAGCCACTTAATGCCCAAGACACCTCCTCTCAATCTCACCAAGCACATTCGGATAGGTAGTAAATATAGTTCGGTAGACATGTGATTTTACCTTGCGAATTACGAGACTCGGGCCTTGGTAATCATTTTCGAACACCAATCGATTCCTAGCATTCCAAATGAAGTAGACGGTAGCCGCAAGCGCCGCTTTCTTCAACTTGGTTTGCCATCCACTCCCTCTCGCCTCCTTTTTTTATCCATTTGAGGGCTCCTTTTAGTGTGGACGGTCTATATCGGAGACTAATCCAAGAGCGGATATCCTTCCAAATCTCCAAGCTAAAGGTGCACTTGAAGAATAGGTGGCTCGAAGATTCATTCGCCTCTGCACACATAGGGCATGTCGGATCTTCCTCGAGGAACTCGAGACGATCTTTTGTCCGGAGTCGATTTAGCACCCCCAACCATAGGATGAAGGAGTGTTTAGGGGTATTACACGGGCCCCAAACGACCCCATTCCACGACACCATGGTTTTCCTTGGTCTTAGGAATTCGTAGCATTTGCTAGACACATCTTGACCTTCCCGAGATTTCCACCCTTTAAGAAGGGCTTCCGCACCCCGCACATTCCCCGTTTTTTCCACCAAGCGTTGTCGAATCTCAAAAAGGGCTTTGAAAAGAGGCGAGTCCCTTGATTTGATTTGATTTGCCAATCCCAAACAATCAATTAGTTTATTATTTTTAAGGTTATGTACTTGATGCTTCGGTTGTATCAGTTTTATTATGGAGCCATCGGATGGCTCGACTTATGGAGTCATCCACACTTATTTGCCAATAGTGTATTGACACGTGTCCTACAATAAATACAATTTGGACAGGTGTCAATAGACTCAATATGACTAAAATACAAACTCTCTTTCCGATGTAGAACGTGATATGAACGGGAAGAGCACGAGACACTCTCTCGAATGAATTAACGAAAATATGATAAAATCTCAATCAAAGCTCCGCGAATAATACAATCCCACATACTAAATAACAAGAGTTCTACCCTAATATTTATCTTGCCCAACAAATTGTAAGATATTTTTTTTTCAAAAAAAGTTACAAGATATTTATTTAAATATCCTTAATAAGTAAGGAATTGATAAAAGAAAGAATAATAAAAAAGAACTAAACCCGGAGCCGATCATATTTATCGAGAAAGGCGATCGTGGTCTCGTCTCCATAATCCTCCCCCAGTTGAGAAGGATTAGGCCGCGAATCCGGACCGGTCTCGTCTCCCTCCGAGTTGCCGCTCGTAAATGGTACTAAGTGTTTGACGTTAAAAACGTTCGACGTACAAATATGGGATGGAAGGCGAAGACGATAAGCATTCGGGTTGATCTTCTCAACCACTTCAACGGGACCAATTTTTCAAGCAGATAACTTGTTATACTCATGGGCCGAGAACCTATCCTTTGTCAAGACCGCCCAAACAAAGTCACCTACCTCGAACTCAAGACACTACAAGAAATTTCGGAAAACATGACGAGCGTAGTACCCTTCAAATGTCTACAGCTAGCATCCGCCTGACTCTTATAAGCCGCCATAGCGGCCTCCAAACGTGCTTTAGTCACCGCATGAGTGGCCTGTAAATCTGTGATGAGATCGGTTGCTCGACGATCTACCGACACCGTAGAAGGCAAAGCAAGCAAATCGGAGGGGCCACGCGGCTGCAGTGCACACAGTGTCTAGAAAGAGGAAAATTCGGTGGCCCGACTCACGGCTGAATTATGCGTGAACTCGGCCTGACTCAGTCTCTGGTCCCAACTCCGGAGGTTATCGCCCACCAAGTAACGAAGCTAGTTGCCCAATGAACGGTTCACCACCTCTGTTTGACCATCCGTCTGGGGATGATATGCAATGCTAAAATCCAACCGTGTATTCGTCATACGCCACAATCTAAGCAAGAAGTGGCTCAGAAATCGAGTATCACGATCTGAGACAATCAAAGACGAAAGGCCATGTAAATGGTAAATCTCCAAAAAGAATAACTAGGCCACATGAAGTGCATCCGTAGTACGCTTGCATGGAATGAAAAGTACCATCTTCGAAAATCGATCCACAACGACAAAGATAGAGTCAAAGCCTTTATGTGTACGCGGTAAACCCAATACTTAATCCATACTTACCGCGCTCCATGGCCGAGAAGGAATGGGCAGCGATCGGTATAAACCGGCATTAGTGGCCACGCCCTTCGAGACATGGTGCACATGACAATGTCCCACGAAACATGCTACATCACGTCGAACCGACGGCCAAAAGTAAGACCCGCTAACCAACTCCACAGACCGATTACGCCCAACATTTTCGGCGCCATGGAGATCCGCAATAAGGCGCTGTCGGAGGCTACAGTCGGGAATGCAGAGGCGAATGCCACGAAAAAGAAACTCGTCGGTCAATCAGTAGTCCTCAAATGGACCCGTCTCGAGGCGGCGTACAATCGGGCCAAAGAATGGATCTTCCACATAAACCTCTCCCAACACATCGAATCCCACCATCGCAACTCTCATATCATTCAACAGAAGTGTCCGACAGCTCAAGGCATCGGTCACTTTATTCGAAGGACCCGACCTATGGCACAGAACAAACGTGAACTGCTGCAGGAAAACCGTCCACGATGCATGCCGTGCAGAAATATTGTCTTGGGTCTCTAAGTGTTGCAAGGCCTCGTTATCCGTGTAAAGGATAAACTCTCTATGAAAGAGATAATGACGCCAATGACAGACCGCACGGACCACAGCATAGAATCCATGTCAAAGGTGTTGTACCTGACACGGGAACCCCATAATTTCTCGCTAAAAAATGACACCATACGACCGTCCTGGCTTAGTACCGCGCCAATCCCCACCTTCAAAGCATCGCACGATAGCTCAAACGGCTTAAAAAAATCCGACAGCACTAGCACAGGGGTAGACGTCAGCTTGCTCTTAATGAGAGCAAAAGTGGCCTCAGCCTCTGTGATCCACATAAACTATTTGCCGGTAAGAAAATTCGTGATCGGTGTCGTAAATGAGCTAAAGTGGAAAATAAAATGTCAGTAAAATGAGGCAAGTCAATGAAAACTGCGCACCTCAATGAACGAAGTCAGAGTCGGCCAATCATGAATAGTAGCCAACTTGCTATCGTCGACTCGAATACTGTCAGCTGAAATTACAAATCCCAAAAACAAAACAGAATCCACCATGAAGTAACACTTATGTGGAGCGGCAAA
>BKCP01005738.1:617447-645273 GCA_008636005.1 Striga asiatica
AAAAAAAAAAAAAAAAAAAATCAGTCTGCAGAACAAGTAGGACCGACCGGACATGCTGTAGATGCTCCTCTATCTACCGGCTGTAAGTAAGAATGTCGTCGAAATAAACGATGACACACTTCCTAATAAAATCACAAAGTGTCTGGTTCATCACCCGCATAAATGTGCTAGGCACATTCGACAACTCAAACGGCATCACCAACCACTCGAACAACCGTTCACAGATTTTGAATGTCGTCTTCCACTCGTCAGGTCGGATTTGAATCTGATGATAGCAGCTACATGGATCCGACTTGGTGAAAACGGTTGAGCCATGAAACTGGTCCAGCAAATCGTCCAACTAGGGGATCGAAAAGCGATAACGGACTGTGATCTTGTTGATCGCACGACTATCGACACACATTCTCCACGTATTGTCCTTCTTCAGGATCAGAAGAGGCGAGACCAAACAAGGGTTCATACTCCTACGTACCACCCCCCGTTGGAGAAGCTCTTCGACCTGGCATCGCAATTCCTCGCGCTCCTTAGGACTAATCCGATAGTAAGGCCTATTTGGAAGAGACGCCCCCGGGACCAAATCAATGTGATGATGAATGTCGCGAAGTGATGGAAAACCTGAAAGAATATCATCTGGGAATACATCCGCGAATTCAGACAACAAAGGACGGATTGCTGCTGGTGGCGACTGTTCGTCAACCGTGTCCATACCGATAACTAATCGGACCATCAGAGAATCACGCATCTCTGTAGAAAATTCCGAATGAGACAGAGATAGAACCAAAGAAGACGAACTCGTAGCCGGAGGCGGAGCAGGATGCAATACGATCCAAACACCATCATACAAGAAAGCATAAGTGTTGAGGCGACTGTCATGAGTGGCCGCCCAATCGAACTGCCAAGGGCGGCCCGATGGTAAATGGCTTGCGTCCATCGGGACCACGTCGCACCAAATCTGATCACGATACCTCAGTCCAACTAAAAAAGAAACTAACACACAGCGGTCACCGGTGATCACGTTACCTCTTTGGATCCACGCGAGTGTATATTGCGATGGATGAGGCACACTAGAAAGTTGCAGCTTGTCCACGGCCTCCTGAGTGATAACATTTTCATAGGAGTCGGATTCCATAATAAACCGACAGACTATGTTACTAACTGTGGAAGTAGATTAAAAAAGATGGTGGCGCTCCGGCGGTGCATCACTTGAACCCCGCGGCACCAAACAAGATTGATGAAGAACTAAGGCCGTTTCAGCATCGCCGGGCACGTGTTCCTCCACCTTGCCTGGTTCGACATCATAAACCGACAGTCCCTCATAACCCTCGGTCAATGAAAAATCTCCCGCTTCCTCCGAAAACAAAGCTCGTGTACTGGTAACTCGCGGACTTTACGATTGGCGATGTCCCACCTCCCCGCAACTAAAACATCGCAGGATGGCAACTGCTCGTGATGCAGCCACAGAGGACTGTTGTCCGCCAACACCGACAGCCCGTTGGCTGCCTCCGCTAGACGACGGAAGATGTACGACCACTGTTCCTTGGCTGAAACCATAACCCGCCGCAAGAACGGAACGTGTGGACTGTGGAGCCGTTCCCATCGCTGCTCCCGATCGTGTGGATGAAGAAAACGACAATCCTGCTTTCTGTGTTAATTGAAGCTCGACGAGAATGGCCCGTTGGTGAGCATCTGAAACCGATTCCGGTCGGAAAAGATTCAACATATCTTGGATTGCAGTAAGTAACCCACCGACATAACGTGAAACCAATTGATTCTTTGTCTCTCGTACCTCTACACGAGTTAAGAGACTATAAAACTCAGTCGTGTAGTCATCCACCAAGCGTGCTACTTGACGCAAATTCTGTAGTTGTTGATAAACAAGGCTATCATAATTGTAAAGAACAAACTCAGGTTCCACATACTCAAGGAATTTCATCCCCGATGATATTTTCGGCTTCCCTTGACGATGCCGCAAACTGGTGAGTTGCATCTACCGTGTCGCCGCTCGACCCCAAAATCATGTGGCGACCAGAGCAACACGCCTCTTGGTCGAGACCTCCTTAAAAACGAGGACAGAATCAACCGAAACCCACCAATCGTGAAATTCCAACCCGTCCACTCCACTTGCAAATTTTAGAATTTCAACACGAAACCCTTCTTCCCAACGTGACTCATCGCCCCTTCTATCGGACGCCTGACGTTACGTCGATGTTGTCCACCCCTCTCTTAGGCGGCATCGTGGATTGTCGCTGGTCTCTGGATACCAACTGATGTAGAACGTGATACGACATGAAGAACACGAGATACTCTCTCTAATGAATTAACGAAAGTATGATAAAATCTCAATCAAAGCTCCACGAATGATACAATCCCCCAGATTAAATTCCTCCTACATCTGAACATTTTTGCATAAAAAAAAGTAACAAGAGTTCTACCCTAATACGTATCTTGCCTAACAATTTGCAAGATATTTATGTAAATATCCATAATAAGTAAAGAATTAATAAAAGAAGGAATAATAAGAAAGAAACTAAACCTGGAGCCGATCATATTTATCGAAAAAGACAATCGCGATCTCGTCTCCATCATTCTCTCTCTCTCTCTAAAAGGACAAAAACCTCAACTTGAGGGAGGTTTGGTGAAGTCCTACAGCAGCGGGGATGGGGTGGTCCACCCGTGCGAAAAAATAGGTCTGTTTAGTCTAGATCCAAATTGTCGTTTTTAGTGTTTTTGGATCTGTGATTTGCGTGTTTGTTGTTTTTGTTATTTTTATTCTTCTATTTAAAAGTCGTTATTCTTCACATGTGGGAGTTGTATAGTTTATCGTATTGTAGGTGCGTTAACCTAGTTGATTTAGGCTACCTTGTGTAATTCTCTCATTAAATTCAGTTGGGTGGCTGTTTGACTATTCTTAGTTGTCTAGATGCAATTATTTTTTTCTTTTATAAAACTTATTGTTTCAAAAAAAAAAAAATACAAATGACTAAAATACATAAACATTACTTTACGTTATTTTATGCTTAAAAGTTTAATGTTTATATATGAATAATTTATTGAATGGGAAAACTTTAGTGCGTTCATTATTTTTAATTTGGTACTATAGATAAATATCAGTTAATTCATCCAATAAATTATTATATTATATTAGTGTCAAATCAAAATAAGATCAATTTAATGTATTACTTATAAAACAGTGATAACAAGTGCTATCATGATTTTTATTAAGAGAAAAGATGTGAATACTCAATTTGATACGTAAAAAGAATAAAAAAAAATAGAAGAAAGATTCTTTTTTCTGGAACGATAAGAATACTCATAACCAACAAAATTAAAACGTTTGTACAAACACATAGCCCAATCGGGCTCACTACCAAACCTACTCCGAGGACTAAAATCAGAGAGACCCGCACATAAACATTTTACGGTCTAAATAAACAACAAGACAAATCACATACTAAGGGCAGTAGACAAATACTGAAACCCCCAAGAAGTACAGCTACCAACATAACAAACAACAAGGGAAAAAATCCAGAACACATCCCTAGCCACTATACTTATAAATCAGACCTACCTAGGTCTGCTTCTAGCATGATTTGCTCCTTCTCTCAACTCCACGATCTCTGTCCAGTCTCTTACAGCTGCTTTTACAATGCTCTGCTCATCTCTCCATATATCTTCGAATTTCCACAGGTTCCGAGTCTTCCAGAGCCACCACAATATGTACGTTGTATCATTGCCTCTGAAATCTCTGACTTGTTTACTGCACAAATGTTGCCCCACCAATCTCGGAATCTGCATGAATGTGTTGGTATTCCATCCCAAAAGGCTGGTGCATGTTTCCATATCATTTTTGCTCTTCTACATTTGAGGAAAATATGCTCTATGGTTTTCTCCTCTTCCCCACAGCACTTGCACAACACATCAACTGGTATTCCTCTCTATCTCAAATTCACATTAACAGGAAATATCCCACTGTAACACTTCCATAGAAAAAGGTTAAATTTACCTTGAACTTTATGTTTCCAGCTTCTGGTTCTTATTCCTCTTTCTCTTTTTTGTTGTACCACTTCCTTCTGCCAAGTCCATCTGTTGCAGTTTTTTGCGCATCAAATGAGAATATGAAGCTGAAACAGATAATTTCCCATCTGTAGTCAGCCTCCATCTCCATTTGTCCTCCTGATTCTGATTAAGGGTATCTATTTCCAGGACTGCCTTGCTTTCTTCTTCACAGAAGACCTCTTTCACCTTATCCTCCAACCAGCACCTCCCACTCTCGTCTATCAAGTCCTTAACTCTCAAAGACTTGTTGCTTTCTTCATTGTTGAGCTATGGTTTTCTCCTTTTCATCCCAGGTATCCAGTTATAGTCATTCACTCTAAGTGAACCCCCATTTCTAACTTCCACCTCTAACCCTTCTTGTAGTAATCCTCTGATTGTCCACTAACACCTCCATTGCCAAGATGAGCTTTGTGGTAATGTAGCTTCGAACACTGAGGTGAGAAGGAAATACCTGCTTTTGATCACCTTGCTCAAAATTAGATCAGGTTGTGTCAATATTCTCCATAGTTGTTTCACAAGCATGGCTTCATTGAAAAAACCTATATCCTTGAACCCCAAGACTCCTCTCTCCTTTGGTGTGGTCACCAATTTTCAGCTTTTCCAATGAATGCCTTTTGATCTGTCCTCACCCTTAGCCCACCAAAAATGTGCAAACAAGCTGGCTATCTCTTTACAAGTTCCCACGGGCAGTCTAAAACATGTCATCACAAAAATTGGTAAGGCATTAAGTACTGCATTAATCAAAGTCTCCTTACCTGTTGTTGAGAGATATTGGTTCTTCCAGTTTGCTATTCTTTGTCTCACTTTCTCCACCACAAAGCTGAATACTTCTTTCTTTCCCTTGCTAATCCCTAGGGGAAACCCTAGATATCTTGTAGATGTATGGATTTGAATACCATTAAACACCTGAAAAACTCCCCGCTACTGGTCCTCTGAGGTGTTTCAGCTAAAAAATATAGAGGATTTTGCTAGGTTGACTTGTTGTCCTGAGAAGTCCTTGTACTTTACTAACATGGTCAACAATTCCTAGCATGATGGGGATCAGCTTTGCAAAAGATCAAAGTGTCATCTGCAAATAGTAAATGAGATAACACTGGGCCATTTTTCACCATAGACACTCCTTTAAATTGACCCCTGTTTACGTGGTTGGATATTAATGCAGATAACACTTCAGACACTATGATAAATAGATAAGGTGATAGGGGGTCTTCTTGCCTGAGCCCCTTTGTTGCACTGAAATACCCACGTACCTCACCATTTATCAAAATAGAGAAAGAAGATGTTGTCACACAACCCATAATCCACTGCACAAATTTCAAATCAAACCCCATTCTCAACATTGTCTGACTTATACACTGCCACTCAAATTTGTCATAAGCTTTAAGCATGTCTAGTTTCACTGCCATGACTCTATGCTTTCATGTTCTATATCTACTCAAGAGGTGAAACACCTCTTGAGCAATAACAACATTATCACTCAATTTCCTACCTGGTATAAAGGCTATTTGAGTCTGACCAATACAAGAATTGAGACAGGCTTTCAACCTATGTGCAAGAATTTTAGATATCATCTTATACACAACACCACATAAACTAATTGGCCTGAATTGACTAAGAGTTGTTGGATTTTTACATTTAGGGACGAGAGTTATTAAGGTGTGATTCTAATATTTAAGCATTCTCCCCAAATTGAAAAATCTCACCACAGCAACACATAAATCCTCTTTTAAAATTGGCCATAAGTATTGGAAAAATAGTGCTGACATACCATCTGCTTCTGGAGCTTTATTTGGATTCAAACTGAAAAGTGTAGTTTGATTTCCCTTTCATTCGCTGGTGCTAGCAGCTCTTCATTCATCTAGACAGATATGGTATGGGAGATATTTTGCAGCAACTCAGTGCCTCCCCTTGATCCCTCTATTGTGAACAACTTCTTATAGAAATCAGCAATATGCTCCTCCAGTTCTTCCTCTGTCTCACATATAGTATTCTACGCAGTCAACAATCTTGTTATGGCATTTTGTTTTCTTTTCTGCAAAACATACGCGTGGAAAAATTAGGTATTCTGGTCCCCTTCTTTGATCCATTGTATCCTAGCCTTTTGCTGCCAAAACACCTCCTCAGTATAGTAGGCTTGATGAAGTTTAGATTTAATCTGGTCCCATTCCTCCTAGTTCCTCTCTCCTGCTTCTTTTCTCATCTCTTCCAGTCTCAAAGTCAGTCGTTTCACTTTACTTTCCCTCTCAGATTTAAAATATTTGCTCCATACCAGAAGGGCTTCCCTTGTTTTCCTAATTTTCTCATTCACTCTGTACATGGGAGTCCCTTGTTGATTCTCCTGCCAAGCATTGCTAACAATCTCAGCAACTTTTGCATTCTCCAGCCAGCTTTTGTCGAATTGAAACCTGCGCTTGCTTTTCTTTGTGCATGGATTACATTTCACTACCAGCATACAGTGATCAGATGAGGTTTTCAACTGATTTGTGACTTGAGTATTTGGTATTGCTGCAACCACCCCAGTGAGACATACATCTTATCAAGAACCTCCTCCATAAACCCCTCATTTAACCTATTATTGCCCCAAGTAAAGGGGTATCCTTTCATCTGGACTTCATGCATATTCATGCGAGCAATGAAATTTTGGAACCCTACAATACTGCCCAAAGTTCTTGGCCTGCCTCCCTTCTTGTCCTCTATCGCACTTCAATCATTCCAGTCCCCAATAACACACCACTCTTGTCCCCAGTCCTCCTTCATTTCCAACAAACAACTCCATTGAGTTTCTCTCAATTTTTTATCACTGTTAATGTACACAAAAGTAGCCCATTTAAAACTCTCATCAGGTTGCAATCTGAATTGGACTTTTAAACAGAAACTATGGTTTCTTACTTCGTTCACTTCCACAATATCTTTCCACATAAGCATCAATCCTTCACTCAACCCTACAGGTTCTACCATTACACATTTATGTTTGTAACCCAACTTCTTACTTACTGTCAATGCAAAACTGCTTTGTTTTTTGGTTCCATAAAGGAAAACAAAATGGAGGTGATGGATCTTAATAGACTTCTTTATCTAGAGAGCTGTAGAGGCTCCATTCAGACTTCTACAATTCCACACTAGAGCATTCATCTGTTACCCTGTGGCCACTCAAGGCTGGCCACCTCCACCCTTTCTTCAACTAATTTCACTTTTTTTCCCTTGTTATCCTCAGCAATTTCATTGCCCTCCTGTAAACTCCTCAACGCTTCTCCTCTCATTCTCTTGGTTGTCTGGTTACCTCTTTATGCTTCAATTCTTCTAGATTCCTCTGCATTTGTCCCCCCAAAGAGTCTCTTTTCCAAGTGATTGGCTTTTTGCCTCTCAATTTATTCCCCACCTCAATTGAATATACCACTGCTCCCTCTTGACTCAATCCTCCTACTACAGTTTCTATCTCCATATTCTTTGCATTTTTGTCCTTACTATGCTGCCCCACTATAACCTGTACCTGCCATTGTTGCTTATCTGGTTCATTTGGCTTATCCTCTACACCACATAATCCATTCATCATCTTCACATGGCTTCTATTACTCCCTCCTCCCTCCTTTCCCAAATCAATAGCCATTATCTACTTGCCTCTACCATCATCTCTTTTCTCACCATCTTCATTTGCTCTTGCCACTGGACCATCTGAATGATGGTTGGGAATGTCAGTCTTATCCCCATTTTGGCCAAACAATGTGTGTTGACTATTCTGAGATAAATAATGAGTGACTTGTGCTTTGATCCAATCCCCAAACTGTCATTCTTGCAGGTTGTTAGTTGTGATATCCCTCAACCTTTTTTTCACAACTCCTATCTAAATGTCTAATCCTTCCACAATAATAGCATAAATTTATTGACCGTTCATACTTGAACTGTACTCTGACCTTCTAGTTTTCTAATCTGATGTTAGTGCAATGTGGAAGAGCTTCCGTGAGATCCACTAGAACCAGTAACCTTAAATATCTCCTGGTAGAGTTCCCCGTATTACTTATTGTAACATTCTTCACACCTTTAAAGACATTTACCCTTCATACCCACCTCTGTACTCATCCAATTCAATGGAAGATTCTGAACTTGTACCCAGATTGCCAATTCATCAAAACATGGATGATCCTTATGCATTCCTTCTCTCTACTTCTTTAGAATTAGGAATTGATTCTCGAACATCCAATTGTGCCCTGCTGCCATCTTCTGCATATCTTCCTTTTTGGTAAATACAAATTGGAAAAAATTAACTCCCGGTTCCCCCACCTCCATAGCATTTTTTATCTTCCATATAGCTGTCATTGCCCTTTTGATGCCGAGAAGACGTGCTTTCCTGTCCCCAATGACTTTCCAAAACAAGCTACGATCACTGTCCTCAGCACTAGCCTTGATGTCCTCCGAACCAATTTCTATTTCACCCGCTTCCTTCGTCGAGAGAGAGAAATTCCCCAATTTTTGGGCAATTTCCTCCTCCCCAATATACGAGCACTGAGTATTCATACTACTCTTCAACCTTCACTATCTGGTGTGATTCGTCCACCTATAAGCCTACCTAACGCATACCCTCTCCAATCAAAGCTGACACAGCCCGAACCCAAACTCACCTCTCGTGCCCTCAAAGGAACTCCAGCAGAATAGTCCTGTCTCTAACTTAACTCACGAACAAAAGATTGAAAAGATTAATTGAAACCCTCACCAAAAGAATCTCGCCTCACCAAGTAAATTTCGCTCTCACAAGAGAGAAATGTTGTAAAAAAAAGAAAGATAAACATTACAAATATTCAACTTAGAGAAAAAAGAAAAAAAATAATAATAAGATGTTGATAATTAACAAATATGATCAAAATGTATTTATACATTAATCTATATTGCTGGTAAAAAAAAAGCAATTTTAATATTTAAAAAGTGCTACAAAAAAATTGTCTGCCCATATATATATATATATATATAGAGAGAGAGAGAGAGAGAGAGAAAGAGAGAGAGAGAGAGAGAGATATTTTAGTAGACTTATGAATGGAACCATAAATTGACAAAATTCATGTTTGAATCTAACACAAGAACAAGGGAGAGTGAAAAAGAACAAAGGGAAGCTTGTGGTTTAATATTATTAGAGAATGAATGAATGAACGTGTTTAGGGTTTACAACTTACATATTTATACTAAGTCTAATACAAATAAAAGTGTTGTTTCCTATCTAGCAACTTTACAACAAATAAATAATACAAAATGTTATGTGTAAAACACTACTCTTAATACCTTCGCAAGAGGAGCGTGTATATTTAGCATGCTCATCTTGGCCAAGAGTTGCTGGCATGTTGATCCTGAAAGTGCTTAGTAAAAAAATATGCTAACAAATCATTTGTGGGAATGTGATGGAGTTGGGTGAGGCCTCTGGTAATTTTAATTCTCTCAAATCAAATGACAATTCAATTCAATGAGCTTGGTTCTTACATCTCTCTTCTCAGGCAAAAAAAACCCTCGCGACAAAGACAAGCTTTTCAACCCAGCGAAGCCTTCCTTGGCGGCGGCGCGGCGTCAGCCGGTGGTCGTCGTTGACCGGCGGCCCCCTTAGTTGAACCCTGATGTTGCCGTAGTGCTCCGGCACTATAAGGGATGTCCTACCCTAGGTCAACGGCGATTTCGCAGTTAGGAGGGTCTCTAGGTCGACGGTCGGGCGAAAATCGGTGGCGCTGATTGTAGGCTGGTTTCGAATGGAGGTAAGTTTTCCTTTCTGTTGCGTTTGGCCTAGAATTGTGGGGCTCCCCTCGGGCGGCTCGCTTTTTCTGATGGGGCTCCGTTTTGGGGCTTTTCCGGTGGGGCTCCGTTTCGGGGCTTCTAGGCTTAGTGCAGGTGGATTGCTGGGTTCGGGTCAGCAGGGGGGCTGGAATCTAGCATTAGGCGGGATGTGGTCTGTCGGTGTCAGGGTTGAGAGACCGCTCCTCGGCTCTTTTTCCAGTGGTCGTCTATGTCCTCTCGTGCCATTTATGGTGCCTTATTCTCGTAATTTTATCGGGTCGGGTCGGTTATCGGGGTTGGCAGAGGTTTTTCGGTGGGTTCCGGCTCGTTGAACAGGAGCTGTGGACTTTTGGTGGCGGCGTGATTGCGGCGGAGTTGGGTGGCGTGAGGTTTTGTGGGTGGGGCAATTTTCTGGTGACTACGACGTCTCGGGATGTGGTGGTCGGAGTTGAGGGGCCACGACACGATCACCATCCTCCGTGCGGCTAGTGGTGTTAGGCGGCGGGGATCTGTTTCACTCGAATGCAGCTAGTGGTGTTAGATGTACTCTGGGGGAACTTGTGTAGGGGTTGGCTTGGTTGTGGTTTCCTTCGGTTAACGGTGGGTCGAATCAGGGATTGTGCTAGGATTTGGGTTCACCTACTGCTAGGCGTTCGTGCAGTTTCAGTAGCGGGACTTGGGCTCGGTATATTTCTTGTATCGATCGGTCACTACTGTTTGGGGCGGTGTCGATTAGCTGAGGAAGGGCCAGTTTAATTTGTTTCTTGTTTCGTTTGTTTTTGTTTTGGTGTTTGTTGGTTTGTTTTTTTGTTGTTGTGTGTTAGGAATTAGGATTGTCCCTATGGGCTCGATTGTAACTTAATTCTCTTGTTGGGAGCGCACTCGGGTATTCTCCTGTTGGGAGGGTTCTCTTTTTTATTAGTCGTGTTGTAGTAGTGTTCGTTTGTATTTTGTTGTGGTTGGTTTTCTCGCGTTGCGAGCAGTTATTCCGTCTAGGTTGCATTGGCGATATTGTAACCTTCCAGTTTCCCAGGATTCGGGCTTTGCTCGTGTACATTGCTAGTTGGCATTTTTAATGAGAATTTTTATGTCGTTGAAAAAAAAAAGTAATTGTTTACTCACATTTTGTGTTTATCTCTTTAATTAAAAAAAAATCAAATGTAAACGAGACAAATGTATTCAANCATGGGACATTAGTGATATACCACGTTCAACACTCAAGTAAGTAAGCCATTGGACTTCACAAGTAGTGGTTGTTATGGCCCTGTATTCAGCCTCTGCAGATGACCTACTAATAGCTGGTTGTTTTTTTTACTTCTATAATATTAATGAATTGCCAAGAAATACTAAATAACCAGTTACACTTATCCTAGTCTCAACACAAGAGGCCCAATCACTATTATAATAAACATGAAATTGTCAAGGGGTTTCTGTAAGAAACAATACCTTGGCTAATGGTACCTTTGACATACCTCCGAACTCTTTGTGCAGCATGCACGTGTTCTTTAGTAGGTGCTGACATAAACTGACCAATAGTTTGAACAGAAAAAGCAATGTCTGATCTACTAATGATGAGGTAAAGTAACCTACCAACTAACTTTCTATAAGTAGATGACTCCAGCAAGATGTTTGGTTTGGAAGATTCGGAGTTATTTGTTAAATTTTTGTGTGGGATCCATAGAAGTAGAGGCAAGATTACAACCTAACATACCAGTATCATTAAGGATATCTAATGCATATTCTCTTTGACACATATGTATCCCTTTGTCAGAGTGAGCAAACTTTTTCCTAGAATATATTTCAATTGTCCTATATCATTTATTGTAACACATGCATTAAGATGAGACTTTATGGCTTGAATTTTGTTTAAATCATTACCTACTAAGATGATGTCATCTACATAAACAAGCAACACAGTGAATGAATCTTTTTCAAACATGTAGAATATTCAACGATGTGCAATTAACTGAGAGAAACTATAACTAAGAAAGCATGAGGTGAGTTTATAGAACCACTGTATTGAAGGTTGTTTAAGACCACGTAGACTTTTTGTTAATCTACAAACTCTAATATCTGTTTATGAACAATAACCTGGTGGGGGAGTCAAGTAAACTTTTTCATTTAAATCTCCAAATAGAAAAGCATTATTTGTGAGAAGAAATTGGTTTTGTACCGATTTAACGATTCTACTTTCGTAAGTAGAAGACTTAGAAAATTCCCAAAACCTTTTTAAGGTGAATGAGAAATTAATTCTAAGTGTTATATATTAATTAATTGAGTTCAAATAACTCAAAGGTTGTAGAGTTGACAAACATTCAGTTTTGACAAATTTTTGGACGAAGTAAATGAGCCATAATTATGCATTATGTATGCTAGAATTGTATAAGGGCTCGTTGGGGACAAGTTGGAAAAAACGGAACTCGATTCCGAGTCTGTATGAGCTCATACGAGTCCGCGGCGCACGGGCGCGTAACTGGCTGCGGAAATCAAAGGGTCGCAACCCTTGGTGACCATAAGGTATCTTTTGGCCACTAGATTCATCCGTTTCGTTTGGGCACGTCCCAAAAGATGTCTTTTGACACTTAAACCTCTTGGAGGTGTTCTCTTACATCCGTAAATACCCACATACTTGAAATCATTAATATTATGAAAATTAGAGAGCTTCTGCATTACTTTTCAAATATCATATAGCATATTGTGTTCTTTGATTTTTTCATTGAGTCTTGAGAGTTCCAAACAATAGTAGTGTTTGCCGAAGTCTTGTATATTTGAAGTACCGCTATATACAAGTTGAAAGTCGTCGTATCTTGGAGGCGTTTGTCGTTAACCGTGGGTATTTTACGAGGCAATTTCGTCTTGAGGAGAACGTAACTATTATGTGCCTCGACTTTGATTTTGTTTCGTTTTCTTCATTCTTTTTAAGCCGTCTTTTTGATATTCACAAACCACAAATATACTACAATCTTAAAACGAAATCTTTGTGAGTTCATAAGATGACAACCAGAGGAAACCAAACTTCTTCTTCAAGTGCTCAACCGATGGTAGCTGCTCCCGTCCAAGGCGAGAGACCACTGAAATTCAATGATTTTGATTTCAAGAGTTGGCAGCAAAAGATGTTTTTCTACCTCTCAACTCTCTCTGTCTCTTGTTTTCTTTTGGAGGACCCTTTGATCGTCCCCGAACGTGAGACTACGTCCAAAAATGTATGGTCTTGGATGCTTGGCATCATAGTGATTTCTTTTGTAGAAATCTAATACTTAACGGACTAGAAAAGACATTATATAATGTGTATAGCCCGGTTAATATGTCTAAGGAGTTGTGGAACTCTTTGAAAGCAACGTACAAAATTGAAGATAACGACACTAAAACTTTTATCGGTAAATTCCTTTAGTACGATATGATTGACACAAAGTTGGTGGCTAATCAAGTTCAATAGATTCAATTCCTTCATGATATGATGGCCGAGGAATTGATTGTGAACAAAGCCTTTCAAGAGGAGGTTATTGTTGAAACGTTGTCTCCTTTGTGGAAAGACTGCAAGAGTTATCTCATGTATAAACTCAAAGAGATGAAACTTGAAATTGAAAAGATCTCCTTTGTGGAACGACTTCAAGAGTTATCTCATGCATAAACGCAAAGAGATGAAACTCGAGGATTTGATAGCTCGTCTTTGGATAGAAGAAGATAATCAAAATCCAAAGTATTGGCCAAATGGAGCGAGATAGAGGCTAGGCAAACTTGGCCGAGCCGACCTCGAGTAAGAAGCGTAAGAATGCTTTTAATGGCAAACCAAGATAGGAAGCCAAGATGTCCAAGGGATTTTATGATGGTGACAAACCCCGGTACTTTGTCGAAGGTTACTAACTTCTGAATACGGGTAAAGGGTAGTGCGAATTGTCGAGGACAAGATAATACTTGTCAGAGCTCGATCTTCCCGTCGTGGTTCAAGTACATACTTGATTAAAATTCCACGTTTATAGCGGATAAGAACAAGAGCCACTTGACCCATAGGCGCTTATAAATGTTGTCCTACAACCCTACTATGGAAGGAAGTATTTGTGGAATTCCTCGACTTCAAGTGTTGAAGGAAACGACAAGGTAGTGTGCTAAGAATTAATATTGGAGATCATGGATGTTCTCATGCCCAAGACATCCATATATTCTTGATTTCGGACCATTAATTGAATAAGGCCGAACTTAGATTAGTTTGTAATTATCGACCAATATGATGTATTCTTAGCATAAGTAACCTTAATAAAGGTCATCTTACAATTATTGTAAAATTGTAATCTACTGGTTGATGAAAAGATAAATAAATTGGTCTTATTTATTGAGTGTTCTAATTTATGGCATGATAAATTAGTACTTGTGAATTTTAACACTAGACGTTGGTGAATCTAAGTTGATTCATACAACAAATATGAAAAGTGTATTAAAATGAAAAAGTGACAAAAACATCGTATGAAATGATTGCTTGATTAACTAGTCCTCTCGAGATAAGTCACACCAGTATATGTGATTTAAGAGTTTGTGCAAACTCAAGTCGAAAATATGAAAGCACAATGTATTATCATAAAGCTTTTGTAGCTTTAAGTCACATATGAATAATGTTGATATTCAGTGAAATAGTAAAAAGAAATATTCACTCTTTAGTAGGTGATAATTCTTATTGGTAAGCTTGAATTTAAGCTAAATGCTTATGTGAGAAGTAGTTATTTCGACAAAATTGCAAACACCACACGAAGGTAGATACGAAACTCCGTTTGAGTTATAAAAAGAGCAAAAGCATTCGTACATATACCTTAAAATGTGGGGGTGTTTGGGCATGGAAAGCACCACACGAAGGTAGATATGAAACTTCGTTTGAGTTATAAAAAGAGCAAAAGCATTCGTACCTATACCTTGAAATGCGGGGGTGTTCGGTCTAAGGTAGAAATACCTAAATAATGTCATGAAAATTTTGTTGAAATAATTTTGTCGAATGGTTTCAACTTCATTGAATGACAAAATGAGTCTACGAAGGTTCTTCCAACTCTTTGTGATCGTAAGTCTTATGTAGACAATATAATGATCTTGGAATATAATCATGAGGTGTTCATGAATACCAAGAAGATTAATTTTAACATAAAATATTTGTGAAATTTTGGTGTAATTTCTTAGATTGAGTTTCTAAGAAATCGGAAGTAATTATTTGACACAATCTCATCATGTCAAATGTATGTTGAATGGGATCGATGTATTCGATAAAACCTCAAGCTAAAGTGAATGTATAATTGACTCTACACTTAGCGAAGAATTCAAGAATAATTAGTTTGTCGGCGAAATTATGCTGAATAATTGGAGGCTTGAGGTACTTTTCGGATAGTAATCGCCTCAATGTTGCATTTAAGCAAGCAAACTAAGATGTTCACGAGTAACTCGAGCGATGAATTTTGATCATGCTGAATAGAGTATTAGACATGAAAAACTCTAAGACAAAAAGTGACTACGTGTTCACTTTAGGTGAGTAGAGTTGTGTCATGAAAATTATCTTAGTATAAAGCTAGATCCACAATGATGTCCGAATTTATAAATTTGGACTAAAGGCGTGGAAGAAGCTAATGACTTAGAAATTTTCTAAAGATATTCATAGGTGGAATAAATTGTGCTCATGGAGATGATTATTTATCAATCAACAATTGGAAGAGCACAAAGTAGTTTGTACAATTGTAACTCTAGACATAGATGTTGGAGACTTAATTTCAATAAGAAAATTATCTCGTGTGGGGGTTACATCGGTTGACTATGTGAAGTCAAAGATTAACCTAACGGATCCGTTTACATAAAGCAAGAAACGAGATAAATTGTACAAACTGATTAGGGGAATGAGCTTAATAAAAATCCACAACAAACGAACAGTCTTAGCGGTAACCCAACCATGAGAATCGGAGATCCCGAAACCTTGGTTCAATGGGGAAAATTAAGTTTTGACAGTTCAGTGAAACACTTGAAAATTTTTGATCATTTCTAGAATCGTCAAGTGTTAAAATCTGCCTAAGTGGTGAGGCTAAGTCAAGGACTTTTAATGATTCTTATACCTACGGGTGGAGTAAGGCAGGATACTCTTTATAGGAGAATCACCTTTGTAAGTGAGAAGTAAATAGGCCGCTTCAATGAACACTTACTAAACCGAGATATGGTCCAAGGCCGAAATGGACACAACGTGAGAACAATAAATTGTTAGAGCTGTTGTTGTGTGAGTACTATTGTCTTGGTGCACACAAACAGTCGGTAAGTTCAAAGCATCGCACTACTAACTGGCTAGTGTATCCGATAGTATTTCACTAAGGAAGATTCAAAGCCACAAGCTATCTATCCTGATGCAATGACGGTTCGCCGGAACTCTCAAGTATTGCATACATGCATTAATTTCATTCATGTGGGGGATTGTAAGAAAAAATTGGTTTTGTACCGATTTAACGATTCTAGTTTTCATAAGTAGATGACTTAGGAAATTCTCAAAACTTTTTTAAGGTGAATGAGAAATTAATTCTAAGTGTTATATGTTAATTAATTGAGTTCAAATAACTCAAAAGTTGTAGGGTTCACAAACATTCAGTTTTGACAAATGTTTGGACGAAGTAAACGAGCCATAATTATGTGTTATGTATGCTAGAATTGTAGAAGGGCTCGTTGGGGACAAGTAGGAAAAAACGTAACTCGATTCCGAGTCCGTATGAGCTCATACGAGCCCGCGGCACACGGGCGCACAACTGGCTGCGAAAATCAAAGGGTCACAACCCTTGGTGACCATAAGGTATCTTTTGGCCACTAGATGCATCCGTTTCATTCTGGCACGTCCCAAAAGGTGTCTTTTGACACTTAAACCTTTTGGAGGTATTCTCCTACATCTATAAATATCCACATACTTAAAATCATTAATATTATGAAAATTAGAGAGCTCCTGCATTACTTTTCAAAGATCATATAGCATATTGTGTTCTTTGGAATTTTTTCATTGAGTCTTGAGAGTTCCAAACAATAGTAGTGTTCGCTGAAGTCTTGTATATTTGAAGTGCCGCTATATACAAGTCGAAAGTCGTTGTATCTTGGAGGCGTTTGTCGTTAACCGTGGGTATTTTACGGGGCAATTTCGTCTTAAGGAGAACGTAACTATTACGTGCCTCGACTTTGATTTTGTTTCGTTTTCTTCATTCTCCTTAAGCCATCTTTTTTATATTCACAAACCACAAATATACTACATTATTCACATCTAATTGATGAATAAACAAAATTAGTAGGAGCTAAAGCTATGATGAATGTTGATGTACTAATTTTTGGTACAGAGAAAAAGGTGTAAAAATAGCATATACATTGTTCTTGAGTATACCCTTTGGCAACTAATCTGACCTTATATATTTTAATAGAACCATTAGCTTTGTACTTTATCTTGTAAACTCATTTACTACCTATGCAATGTTTATTTTTAGGAGGTTTTGTTAGGATCCAAGTATATGTGTGTGCTAGAGCTTTTAGATCTTTATGCATGGCATCATGCCGAGGTGGATCCTTGGCAGCCTATTTATATGTCTTAGGTTCATATGCATGTGTAATGGATGCAGTGAAACAACCATGTGAGAAAGACAAATTAGTAGTAGATAGATAGTTTGAAATAAGATAAATGTATGTTCTAGAAAATCCTTGAGAATTGATCTGTGAGGTTACAACTTGGTGAGTTGTATTTGTAGGGGATTGGGGTTGAGTGTTTTGAGTAGACTTCTGTACAGCGGTGGATCTAGCAAATATAATAGGGGTAGGGGTAAATATTTAATGAAAAATTATAAAACATTTTACAAAGAGTGCAATTATAAAAACATACTTTCATAGTCATTCTTTACGAGTTTTCATGGCCTGATATCACTCGATAATAACATCATTACCAATTTTCAAGAAGGTTTTCTTTTCTACATAAACTAGTAGTCTTATCATTTAACCAATCATCACTCATTCGATTGACCTATCTTAATAATATTCATTATGGAAAATACTCGTTCCACACTAGTGGTTGAAACCGCTAAAACCAACGCAAAAGTTAAAAGTTTGTAAACCAAAGAAAACACTTTGTGCTTCTTCGTCTGCACTAACTTATGTTCAAGTTCACCGAATCCCTTCAATTAATTAAACAAATTGTTGAAGGGCATATCAATAATATAGTTTTGAAACTGATTATCAAGAATGAGAACATCGGATATAAAAGTCTTGAAGATAAAACCCGGCCAACTTGACTAATTTTCCCTTGTCGAAAGCAGAAAAAGAATCTCGTGGAGATAAACAAGCTATACAAAGTAGCAACTCTGTACTAGCCTTCGAGAAACAATCATGTAACTCTTGTAATTGCAAATCAATCACGACATAGAATAAATCAACTCGATAATGATGCAAACTCGTTATTTTGAGTGCATTACAAAGTGGACGACCGCGAGGATAAAAGCAAATAAACATGCGAGTCATATCGTGGAACCAATACAATGTTTCTCACAAAACTCACAAAACTCGTCAAATAATAAATCATATTCAATATCTTTCAACTCTACAAACTCAACCAAATTGATTGCATTCACAATATCTTGGTCTCTCATTTATAATACTTGGAACAACTAATTCGATATTTTCAAGATGATTTTAATCATATGCAAATTTAGCACAAAGTCAAAGTAAAGAATCAACTTCAATAATATCTTTACCTCTACCTTTTGGGTAGAAGTAGAGTATTCGTCTGCATCGATCACATCAAGCACATCATCCATGGGAGAAACAAAAGAAATAAAGCTAATCAAAGATCTATAATTTGATACCCAACGTGTATCATCAGACCTTGAAGAATATTTTTTCTCGGTTAAGACCCCGTCCACTTGAAATCTCACCCCTTTCTAGTGCTCCAACAATATAGCTCATTGTTTTTCTCGAAGAAGATTATTGTAGCAAATTATATTTTATTACCGAGTACGAGACGAATCCTGACCTCGGGTCTATTTCTCGAGGAAGGCTGTTCGGAATCTAGATTCAATGTTTATCGCACATAAAAGCAAAATAAGTACTAAACATTCTAGTCACAATTGAATTTAGAGAAATATCTAAAACTAACTAGAACTAGAAAAGTGAATAAAAGAATTAACAATTAAATTAGTATAGAATTATAAGAAGTTCTAAGGGTCATGAAGTCTCATCGAGTCCTAAACCTATGTTGAACGTTTAATTGTCCAGTTACACAATACAGCCAGCCTACACGTCTAGAGGTTTATGCTCATTAACTTCTCGTAACAAGAGTACACACATAAACTACAAACTCATTCAATCAAATATCACATAGACAATATATTTACGAAAAGTCTACTCTATACGAGCCTAGATCAAACAACTTCTCCCTTCTCGATTCTAAAAGTTGCTTAATTTGTAGAAGAACACGTTCACCTCATACGAGCCCAGGTTCAACAACTCCTCCCATTTTGATTCTAAAAGTCATTTTCCTAGCAAGTGAACCGTCAACTAACCCTAATAATTGAGCGACTCGCATACATTAAACAATACACATTCAACACCATTCAGAACATGAATCAAAATCCCTAACTCTAGGTAAATGAATTGCCTCATACTTAGATTGAATTTCAAGTTAATTTAATCAAAGAACATAAACTCAATCAACAATAGTAATAGAGAATTAAAAACTTACAATTAAATTAGGAATTGCAAGAGTTTGATTCCAATGTCTTTTCTCCACAATCCAAGCTTGGGAGAAAAGGAAAAGTGGAGAAATAATCCTANGTATATATATATATATATATATATATTTAAAATCAAATTCTTTGAGTGTCACCCTCCTAGATTGAATTTAAGATGAAAAACTAAGTTCAAAAGGGAGAAAACTGAGTAAAAACAAAGTATGAAAATATCTTTTCGCCCTAGCACGCATCCCAATAAAAAGGGAATTCAAAAATCGATTCAAAATCACTTCCATAAATTAAATCTCATGGTGTCATGGCACGAGGCCCGTCGCGTCGCGACGAGTAATGAAGTAACGGGTGCGAGGGCTGCGAGGGACTAGGTGCGCCGCGAGCCTCACATGCTATCGCAGTGCTAGGGTCATCGCAGTGCGATGCTCTGGGTGTGCATGAGTCTCTGCCGTCGTGACGCAAATGCGACGCTGAGTGCACCGCGAGGTCGCGCGCGCTGTTGCGGCGCGAGGGGTTGTCGCTGCGCGATGGCTTGCTGAGAAGGGTCCCACCACTCTCGGCTGATCTCTAAGGTCTCGATTATCATTCCGCAGGTTCTGCCTAAGGTAGAAAGCTGATTTTTGGGCGTATGGGTCCAACGAGGTTACATGCAATTCTCGAACACCAAGACAAGGACCTCTTCCCTTGTCTAATTTGCTCAACTCCCGGCCACACCTAAAAACCTGAAATCACTAACAACCTACAAAACACGAAAGCAAAAGCCTAAAATGGGAGAGAAAGAAAGGAAAAACAATACAAAAAATATAGCAACAAAAGTAGGACAAACAAAGATCAAAATGTTTAGAAGAATGCTCAACAACATGTATAAATTGAGGAACCACCCGAAAAAATTCAGCAATTGGAAGATTCTTTGTAGCCACATCTACAAGGGCTAGTTGGAGCTGATGAGAAAAACAATGCACATAATGTGTACTTGGATTCTCATTTAAAATATTTTTCTTTAAACAACTAATCCTCCCTTGCATATTACTATCTCCATTGTAACCTTGCCCTCACAATCTAGATATGCTTAAATTATGTCTCGACAACATCTTGCCAATGGCATCTTTAAGAGAATTTGTCGTATTACTTGTGACATGTTCAACTCCAATAAAATGTTCTTTTACATGTCCCCAAGAATCGACAATCTCAAAATTATAGATATTTGTTTTTTGGTCGATATGTCACGTGATTCATCAATCAAAATAGAGAAAAAAGAATACCCAACATCTTTTAATATCACATTAACAGTTTTTACGGCGTAAGCATAAAATAAATCCTTCAAAATGCAAGAAGTTGTTTACTTGCAATTTTTAGGAACATTGTCACAGAAGCAACACCATCTTTATGAGCTCTTTGATAGAAAAAAAAATACCTGGATTAAGAGAATCCTTCGATTCATCATGACCCAGAAAGGTAGCCCCAATCGCAACAAATGTCGTGCACAATATGTGGTGAGCTTAATGGGACAATCATCTCTTGTTTGTTTAGATTGTTTCTAGAGCTGTTTGAATGTGCACATTTTGATTCATTAGTGCATCACAATTCATGCGTGTTTGATTGTGTTCACTGTCATGTTTCCCGACGTGAACATCAATTCTCGATTTTTCTTTCCAAGATTTCCTCTCATGATTCTTTTCCTCTATTTGGTTTAAAAAGATAACAATAGAGACCATATTCATCATCTTTAGAAATTCTATACTCCAACCACTCATGTTCAATAAACCAACCAACAATAAATTTCCTGGCATTTGTTGATGATGCTGATGCGCTCATCATGGAAAAATGATGAGCAAACGGTTGACAAGGACCTTCATGCAAATATGCTCTTCGAATTTGGTCTCTAATCTTTGGACTGTACCTTGAGATTGGAATTCTCAATTCTAGAATAGAGAGAAGCTGAGAAGAATCAAACTCATTAATCGCCATTAAATTGTCGATCGTATTTTCTTTCTACCCAGAGATACCAGAATTTCTGTCAAATCTATTTGCATTCAAAGTTTCTCCTTTTGAGATATTTTCACAAGCACTTTGTTGACGAGACCTTTTTTTAATATATCTTTTCATATCTGATATGAAAAAAATAATATTATAAATTTACAATCAGTTAAAATTCTCTATTTTGAGATATCACACTTGAAAGAGCTATAAGCACCTTAGGTATTGTTGTACAATTAAAAAAAAAAAAATACCACTACCTAAAAAATAACAAAGAATAATTTTTGCCTCCACCAAAATAAACATAAAAGGATTTCGTTACCTCGAAAGTCGTCTTCTCGAATAATTGGACCAATAATTGATAAGTTTGACAATTTTCTCTCTTTCTCCCATCTTCTTTCCCCTCTTTACTCTTTTTTTCTTTTCTTTGCCTCTGTCGCAGTGTTGTGTGACCTTTGTCATACATGCACTCTTTTATTAAATTTATGTAATGTTAATTTTTTTGTTAAATTAGGATCTTTTTTTATTTATTTTTTTTGTATGGGCTCATAATTGGATTTTTTTTCTTTTTTGTATGGGCAAAGCCAATATGGACTATATATAGGTATTTTTTTTCAATGTGGGCCTAGGCCCATACTGGTCTTAATATAGCTATGTCCCTGGTTTTGTAGTGAGTGTTGATATATGCTCAAGTATACAGGTGGTTTGGAGATTCTGGTTGTTCTTCTTCTAGGTGGAGATGATTGTTCAAATGTGATGGCTGATTGAGGTGTGGTTGGAGGAAGAGCTGGTAGATTAATAGGTGTTATTGGAATAAAATTGTCAAATGAAAATTCTGAGTTGGGTGTAGGGAAAAAGAGGTTGAGAATTGAGAGAATTAGTTTTGTTCTTATAAGGAAAGAAATTCTCATAAAAGATGACATTTCTGGAAATGAATGTTTTCTTGTTGACCAAGGTGTAAAGAACGTAACCTTTACAACCCAAAGGATAGCCAAGAAATATCCACTTTGATGCTCTTTGACCAAATTTGTACCTATGTGGATGTAGTGTAGAAGCAAAGCACAGACAACCAACAACTTTCATGTGATCATAAGTGGGTTGTTTGTTTAATATCATTTCCAATGGAGATTTATTGTTCAAAATTAAAGTTGGTATTCTATTTATAATATGCACAACAACAAGGATGCAATCAAACTAAAAAGAAAGAAGAAGATGAGCATGAAACAATAGGGCTCTGACAACCTGAAGAATATGCCAGTGTTTCTTTCTATCCTTGCATTTTATTGAGGGGTTTCAACACAATACTTTTGATGTAATATGCCATTTTCTATATAAAAATCTTTTAGCATAAATTCAGCACCATTGTCAGTTCTAATTGACTTTATTTTTCTTTCAAACTGAGTAAAAACCATGTTGTAGAAATAAACTAAGGATTTATTAGTGTCTGATTTATGAATTAGAGGATAAACCTAAGTGACACGACTGTAATCATCTACAATAATGAGAAAGTATTTATATCCTAAGTAAAAAAAAAAAAAATTAAACAAAACTTGAGTTAAAAATATACTAAAATGAAATGTCCTCAACCTATAAGGCTGATTTTGTCAGTGACCCAACCCATGGGTCGTGCAGATAAAACAAAAAAAAGGAAAAACAAAAGTGGACTTTTAGGCGGCCCGGGTCACAATGTGACCTTCGGTCGCTGTCGGTTATTTTCAAAGGAATGAGACACTTGTTTGATTCCTATTGGATAAGCTTATTTTTAAGATAGGATGAAAGATAATTTATATTTTTTATGTTAATTTACATTACAAAAATAAAAAAAAATACTAAAATTCGTATTTTTTAATTCTCTATAAATAGAGGCAACATTTGATAGGCTTTAGAACGTAATTGCAATTTCTCTCTTTTCACTCTTTCCCTAATTCTACCTTATTAATTTTATCATCTCTTTCATTTTTCCTAATTTTCAACAAATACCATATGAAGCCAAATTTTGAATATTTTCTCAATTCTCAAAACTTTTCAAACTTTGAAAATTTTCCAAATTGGAAAAATTATTCATATGAGTCATTTTTTTCGAATCTTACTCAATTTTCTACTTCTGGAGTTGCCAGAAATTTCACAAAACATCTCTCAAAATATTTATTCAAAATGTGTAACTACATACACAAATCCTAAAAAATGAATAAAAACGTAAGTTGAAGTGTGGCAGAAGATCTTGCTCTAATGTCAGCTTGGTGTTTTTCTAACGAAGACAAAAGGTTTGGCAAGAATCAAAAGGGTTCTTGGTTATAAGCACGCATAGCAGAAATGTTTGAACGAGCTGGATTGAAAAATTCAGAAGAAATTGGTGAATAAAATTTAGACTCAATGAAATGTCATTATAAACATCTTAATAAAGATGTAAACAAGTACATGTGCATACATGGAAGCATACAGAAATAAAATGAGTGGAATGACCATGAAAGATGTTGAGAAAGAAGCTCATATGAACTCGCTGGTAGCAACACCAAGGTTATGGACTTCCATGTATTTGAAGAAGTTATGTGAAAGCATCCCAAATGGGAGTAATAAAAGAAAGTCTTGGCAGTTCTGTTCCCTCAAATCCAAAAACTCCAATTTGATGGTTTAGCGATTTCCCGTCCTGCGGGTAAAGATATGGATAAAAAGAAAGGAAAAAATGTATCATCACAATCTTTTTCCATTCCTAATGAGTTCACTGCAAAAATTTGTGCATCAAGACTTACAATAAATAACGAATAAGATATAATGACCAAAACAAAAGAAAGAAATATAAAGAAAATGAATATTATGATGTTGAATATTTTGTTGGCGAAGAACTACTTATCCTCGGAAGATAAAGAGTTGAAATGTCGTTTAACAACAATTATTTTTGGAAATTCACTATAATTTATGTGTGATTTCATTTGAAATATTTGCAACTTGTATAATTAATTTCAATATTTCATTCTAATTTTTGTAAATTTTAATTTTTAATTGGGTTTTATAATTTTTTTAATTGCATGATAAAATATTAATTTTTTAAAATCATTACGATTTTAATTATAGATTTTTTTAACTAATTTGTCACAACTAAAACAATCACAAAAATCAATAGTAGATAATACTTACTAAATAAATAAAAGAAAAGAAAATAAATATATTAGGTTGGATTAAGCTGAGGATAATGATAAGTTAGATTGTAAGATTAGGTTGTGTAGGAGAGGAGAGATAAATATTTTTATTATTATTAAGTTGGATTGAGTTGATTTGTGAGAAAAGATAGTCTAAAACGTGTAACACACCGCTTATCAGAGCAAATTTTTCGCAACTTTTACTTCAAAAATACTTATAAATCTTTCGAAATCTTTTGCGACTAACTCGGGATGCTACTCAAACTTATCTTTTATAAAAATTCATTTATCTTTAAACTTTGTCTAATACTTCTTTAGACATAAAGAAAACAGATTTATTTAAACTTGCATTTAACTGTACCATATTCATACTTCTGAAATGGTGAAAACCTGAAATCTGAAATCTATTAAAATGCAAGTTCAAGTCTTAATATGCGTAGCGGAAATACTTAAAAACATGATTAATTATACAGACTGTTATAAATATCCACATAAAAGCTTGTCACAGTCTGAGTCCATGATCCACACCAACACTACTCCACTCACACCTCCTCTTCGACCTGTTACCTGAAATAAACATATGAGGATGAGTACTGAATAAAGATAATCATAAACTGGTATCTGACCGGTAACCGATATCTAATCGGTAACTGGAACCAGAAATCTGTTCTGGTAATGAAACTGAATCTGTAAACTGGTCGATATCTAATCGGATACGTGTGCACACTCTGATGGATATTTCTTAAGGCAACTGAGGGCCTCCATCAGAACTTAGGATGTACTGATAAGCCAACTGAGGGCCTTCATCCCAAGCGTATAAACTAGATGATATCAATATCGTACTCAATGTAATACCCACTCTGGGTCCCCACCTTTCTTCTTTAAAAACTTTTGAAAACTGTAAGTGTTGTTCTGGGTAGCTGTATCTGCAAGCTACGTAAAAATATAAACAAATATACAAAGTACTATGCTCATATACTCAATAAGATGGTGGAATTCTTAACTCTAACTGATATCTTATCCGAATCTTAAAGAGATTCAATAGGCTTGCTATGGCTCGAATAAATATTAAATCATCGAACAACTTAACTTTTCTTGAACTTTTACTCAAGGCCAATTACTTAACTCATATAAATCATGTCTTCTAAATCTTAAATATTGGCTTATACTCGCATGTCACTTAAATAACTCGAAAGTGAAAATAAACTGAATTTCACATTAACTCAAAACATGATTAACTCTTTCCAACATCATAAAAAATTATAGACTATTAAACTTATCTTAAACTTGCTTGGTACTAAAAATTTTAACTTAATACTCATACAATTCAACTTTTAATCATAACACTTAATTATGATATTAATATGAGAGACTTAAAACAATCTTTATAAAATTGTATACTCAACATATTAAGCTAAAACTTGTCAAATTGCTCATCACTTATATGAGAATATTTCATAATCATCTCACTTTAAAAACTCGAACATATAATGAATATTTTTGCATATATAATCATCTTTACATATATGCAATCTAATTATATTAACTCATTCATTTCTCAACTTTAAATCATGAAATTTAGCAGCCATGTTCTTAACTCATATTTAAACATGTCATAAAAATTTCATAATTTTAACATGTATATACATCGAGTTATTAGAATTTAAAGTCACAACTAAAACAGTGAACATAAAATTCAGCTTGTATACTCAACTTTAAAAATCTATAACTCAAGCTATACTATGCCAAATAACTTAATTCTTTTTTTTTATGTACTCCTTATTTACACAAGAATTACTCATTTAAATCATACTTTTCCAGCTTATTCTTATCCTTATAAAAATCTCATTAAAACCATGCATATATATCATATAATTTATCTTAGAACAACTTTAACTCCTTGGTATTCATAAAATCAATTATAAACTTAACTTCTAAATCATTGATATATACTCATAAACATCTAAACTCGTTTTCAAAGCATGAAATTTAGTATGAAGTTTAAGATAAATAGATTACCTCCTTCTTGCTAGAAATCGAAACTTGATTCTCACTTCCAAATTCTTCACTTCACCAAAATTTCTACTACTTATTCTCTCTTATGAACTTATATAACTTTTGATAAATTTTCTTTGGTGTAAAAACTCTGAATTTTAGGCCTCTATTTATAGGCACAAATGTGAGACATGATGATGAAGTGAAGAAATGAACAAAATAAACAAATAAAACTTATAAACATAAATGAACATAAACAAGGTAAAGACTAACGTGTATACTTTACAAATACATAGTTAATGCTTAAAAATGGCCTCTGGTTGAGATCACAATCGGATTCTCAATAATCAGACCTTTATGTCGGTCACACGACTCGTGTGGCTAGGTCACACGACTCGTGTGAAAAAGCCGAAGCTAACTTTCTTTTTTTTTCTCCATCCACACGATTCGTGTGGCTTGTCACACGACTCGTGTGGCTCATCCCACACGACTCGTGTGGCTCATCCCACACGACTCGTGTGGCTTGTTCCTTGAACAACTCTTAATTTCAAACTTATAACTGAATATCTTGGCCTCGAAATTAGTTCAAATCGTGAAACTTAAACTGTCACTTTTATTAATAACTGAAAGGGATATTACAAAACGAGTTCCAAATGCAGTCTTAAGCCAAATAAATGTGGTTAAAGTGTTTTTTTATCAATTATTTCAACTCATACTCAATTCATACTCCACACTATCTTCAATATTATCAATATAATGAAATAATATCAACCAATCATTTTTATATATCATATCAACTTTAATTCATTATTCATCCACTCACATAATTTTAACTAATCATCACTCCATATCATCTCTGTCATACTTTTAAGAGTAATGTTATAGAGTCAACTTGAATGACAACTTGGGTTACAACTCAAGTGTAAATGCATTATTTTTTTATTTTTTAATAATGCATTTACACATGTGTTGTAGCTCAAGTTGTCATCCAAGTGGGCTAAATTACATTACTCTACTTTTAAATCAAATTAACTTTAATTAGTCTATTCTAAATTTTATTTTAATATAAACTCAAAAATCTCACTAAAAACTAATTATATCAACTTTTTTAAAATTAACTATAGTTAATTAAAAAACTCATTTTGAGCGGATATATTTTTATGCAAACATGATGCCATGTGAATTTGAATTTCGAATACATTC
>BKCP01005738.1:645778-680163 GCA_008636005.1 Striga asiatica
TTTTTTTTTTTTTGTTTTTTGTTTTTTGGTTTTAAATCATTGTTTATTTCAATTTTTTTTTTTTGTTTTTATATTTAACTTATATTTTTTATTTATATCAAATTTTTCAAAATTGTTAAATTCAGATTTTATCTATATCACAGTTCTCACTATGTATCAATAATTCATATTTTCTATTCACATTTTTTGCCTATATATACACCCCATTTTTACACTTCTCCTACACCAAAAAATTTAACAATTATTTATTTGCCTGAAAAAAAATGGATTCGAATAATAGGCAAAATTTTCAAAATTTCTCAAGTTCTAATCCTAGCAATCCAGATGAAATTCCATTCTTCCATAATTTAGAAACTCCGCCAAATTCCATCCTCATTTTGCCAACTAAAAAAAATATTTTTTGCAATTGTACTATTTTTTTTCTTGTGTAATCTTAATTTAAGTTATTTTGGTCTTGTAGTGTTCTTTCATTTTAATGCATTTAAAATTTATTATTATAATTTAAAAATAAAAATTTTATTTTTATTGAGAATAGAATATAAAATTTATATTGAATGAGTGGTGGTAACGCAAAACACTCCGACCGGCTTGAAATCGGCTCGTCTTCCTCCTCCTCGCCGGTAGAACGCCGCGTACCTGCAAAGAACTCTCACACCGGGGGGTTTTTCCGGTGAAGAGCCTCCGATCTTAAGTAAGTATGTGTTTTATTCAATTCTCCAAAGTAAGAATATGGATAAATCGTAAGTCACTAGAAAAGACTCACTCCTATATATATAGGAGTGAGATACCTGCCCTAGGAGCTGCCCGGATCTTGTGAGCTGTCCTACCCGCGCTGCCCGTCCGTACACACACAGTGTGCGTGTGTCAGAGGTGCCTATCGCCACTATTGCTCTGCACCAATATATTCTCGTCGCGTGTCCCTCTGAGCAGATGGAGATTATTCTCTGCACATTTTGTTAGGATCTTCCGACTAAGCCCACGCGCCTCCTCACGTCCAATCCACGCTCTCGATTACTCTTCACCTGTTAAGTGCTCGATCTGACCGAGTTTCCCTTCGCTAGGTCGATCATCGACCATTTATGCTATTTTGCTCGACCACTTCCCTTTTGGTCGATTATCGCTCGACCAGTACAATTTTCCCGACATCCAGCTCGCCCGATTGATGTGGTAAACTGGTCTATTCTTTAGGCATATAATATCTCCTATCATCTAGTCTCCCCCACTCTAGTCGAGTCTGAATGACTCGATCTAAGAGTGAGCTTGTGCATGTCTCTTCGATCTATTGGCCGTTCGACCTTCTGGTTGGGTTTTGTCTCCTCTTTCGATCATCTGACCAACGTTGCTCCTACTTCTCGACCATTTGACCGATTTTATGATGCATTTTGTCCACCCTTTATTTTCCTTTATCGTTAGCACGATTTCCGTCTGCCGCACGTCCTATCAATCCAGTACCTTTAATCATCATGTCTCTTCGCGATTTGCGCCGCTTCGCTATCTGTGCCCCTTTAATCCTTCCAGCCGTTAGATCTCGCTCTCATCTAACGGCTATTTCCACTTACTCTCCGCCTTATGCCTCTGTATAAATACCGAACTTAGCAAATTTTTCAGTTTTTCTCACCTCTGCAATTCTTAGCGTACTTGTGCCCTAATTTCTCTCTGCAAATTGTGCTTTCCTGCCCTCAGTACTCTTTCTTCAAGCATTTTTCGGCGACCGCTCCCTGCTGCAACTATGAGTAAGTTTCATGCGCTTTAATTTTGTGTTTATATGTTTTTTGTTTTGGCGATTTGTCGTTACCTTTTCGAAACTCTGCCCATACCCTAGCCTCAGCGTTCTTCTTTTCTTCCCCTCTTTGCTATTTCTCGAAGGTCTTCCCTTTAACAATTTTTCTTTATTTTTCAGATTCCGCTGCTTTCTCTGAGAGTACTCACCATTCCGACGAGAACACAACCAATCTGTCATCTCCCCCTATTCGACAACTTATTTCTCACTCGCCTTCTCGCTCATTTGAGGAAATTTATGACCCAGTTCCTCTCAATTTTCTTCGCCCTTCCGACTATTCACCACCTCCTTCTTCCCCCCAACCTCATCATCTGATCGACGAATCAGGTGAGGACACTCTTGACCATATTCCTCTCACTCGCCGTCGACCGACGTTTGGTGCTTCTGACACCGCTGAGGCGGCTCTTGATGCTGCTGCGGCCGCCGCTGAGAAGGACGAAGATAATGTTCCTCTTTCTCAGCGATCTGTTATTTCTAAGATCACCTCTTCAAGCCTTCCTAACAAAAGCGTTCCGCCGCGATTCAATGCGAAATCCTCGACCGTCGTCGCCTTTGAGATCAAATCTGTTGCTACTACCATCCTTTCTCCCGAGCCCGTTCGGAAAAGGAAACTAACCAAAGCCTCTTCCTCGAGGCAAACTTCTTCCTGTGCTCTTATAGCCGACTGGCTGGATGCTGATGAGGTCGGCCATCCTGCTCCTTTGTATCCCCTGGTCCTCAGGACACTTATGATAATCCTCCACGAAACTGTTATACCTTTTTCGAGGTGCAATTTAAACTTGGTATTCGTTTTCCTCTGTGCCAAGACTTACTTGATCTTTGCAAGTGGTTTGACCTTCCCTTGAACCAGCTCCCTCCTAATGCTATTCGCTTTATTACTGTCTTCATCATCCTCTGCCACCTCCGTCTAGGTCGACTCGATCTAGACTTTTTTCATTATTGCTATACCCCGTCGAAACATTCCCAAGGGCTCTACCTCAAGAGTCGCAATGATGTCCATTTTATCTCGGACACTCCCTCAAACGTTCCCAAGTGGAAGGACAAATTTGCTTTTGTCGAACCTAACCCCGCCTTCCCTTGGACGCCGACTTCGTGGCTTAAGGAGCTTCCACGCAAGTATGCGATACCTACTTCCAACGCCCTCTTCGACCAATGGATTGCTGTGTGGAATCGCAAGCCTGTTGCGTCGAAGACTTTGCTCGAGGATGACGACCTCTTACACTTCTGTGGTATTTCTCACCCATAAACCTTGCTTTCTTCCTAGCCAGAAAACTTTCGATCATATCCAGATCGAGGGTGACCCAGGTACTTATTGCTAAGCGTTTTCGAGCATTATTATTTAAGTTCTGCATGTGGTTCATTTATTTTGATGCTGACTTGCTTGCTATCTTTTGCAGAGATGCCTGTTATCCCATTGCCTAAGAGGAAAGTGCCTTAAAGAAAAAGGCCGTTGGGGGTCGAGCTCGAAACCCACTGACTCTACTACCTGTCAACCTGCTCGCTCTGCCTCGCCTCCACCCGAGCAGACGGCAACTTCCTTCATGGAGGTCGAGCCTCGCCCTTCCTCTGTTCAAGAGCCGATCATCGAGGAAATATCCTCGGCCAAACTTCATGTCGACGGGCCACTCAAGGAGCCCAAGCAACCCGAGCTCGGCTACCCCGGTGATACACATACCTGCTTCTCCCGAAGAAACTATGCGCGAGGGGAGCCAACTCAAGCGTCCTCCTGCGGAGGGGGATGGGGGTGGCAACAAGCGTCGCCGCCTCGAGGAAGACGCCGTCTCGATCACTAAACTCGACGGCATGGGAGATTCGTCCTTCCTTAGGGACGTTCTTCCGTCAGTCGACCTTCCTACCGACCGCTACGATGACGGTCATACCCTTCATGACCGAGGCGATCGTATTGCCCGATGGCTGGCCCAGGTAACTCCTTATAGCTTAACGAATATCTACTTATTTTACTTGTTTGTATTGTCTGTGCTCTAACTCTTCCTTTTATGCATCCTAATAGGGAATGTTCGAGCTTGCGCCAATAATCGAGCAGACTTTAGCCAGCTCGAGCCGCTCCATTCCGTCCTCGGTGAGCGAGTTACCGATCTTGTCGTCCAAGGTCATGCGTTGCAACAAAGACTGAAGGAGGAAGCTGCCAAGGCTAGGTCCTCTCCGCCGAGAAAGAAACGCTCGAAGGGGCCCTCAAATTTTTCGAGGAGGCGCTCGCAGCCGAGAGAGCGGAGAAAGAGGCCCTCAAGGCTGCCTTAGAGGCTGAGGTGGCTAAACAGAAAGCTCTCGAGGCTGCGTTCGAGGAAGAGAAAGCGGCTCGGGCGCGTGAGAACGTTGCCTTCGAGCAAAGAGCCAAGCCTCTAATCGATGAGGCTGCTCTTCGGGCACGGAGGGTGGTCTTCCATACCACCGCTGGCCAACGCTTCCTGCAAAGCTACCGCGAACAAGTGGTGACTGCCTTCAAGCAGTCGCCGCAATATCTGAAGGACGTGCAGGACTATGGCACCCACTGCTTTGGGGCAATCATGAAGCAAGCGGGGGTCCAGATAGCCGAAGACGATTCGAGGAGTTCAACATGAAAACTATCTGGGATGCTATGCCCAAAGCTCCCGTCGGCTATCAAAGTGCCCTCGATCTACCTGCTGACCATGACTGGTGGTCGGGTCTCTTCGATCTTGTTGTGAACAGTGACGACCTACTGAAGCGTAACTTCAAGCTACCTGAATGTTATACTCCTCCCATTGCTCGTCAGAACCCACCATCCGATGTGGCTGGGTCGACGTCTAGCTCTAGCCAGCCGGTTGGGCCAGCAGCAGGTCGAGCCATCTCCGGGGCAAACTTCCAATGACAGCGATGCCAATGTTGAGTGGACTGCCGAAGACCCTGCTAATGCCACCTCTTGAAGATGTTGTCACTTTAATTTTCGCTGAACTCTATACTCTTTTTTTCGTTAAATGAATGTCATTCTTGTTGAAATGTGTGAAGTTTTCTCGTTATTTCTCGGTTATGCGTCTGCTGATATGTTACTTTGTATGTTGCTTTTGTTGTTGACAAGTCTGCTCTGTCGCCATGTGTCAATGTCATTTTCGCCGATTACTTAAGTCACACCTTTTATCTACTTGATTAACCTGATGAATTAATAGATCCCGATGATTTGAAATGCCATTTAACACATGTCTACCCTCACAGGGGTGGTCGATACATGCGACCACTCAGCCTGTCGGCCTTAAACATGATGGTTTTATGTTGTAGAACACATGTCTACCCTCAAAGGGGTGGTTGTTACATGCGACCATCTAGCCTCTCAGCCTTAATCCTGATGGATTTTTGTGTTGTCGAACACATGTCCACCCTCAAAGGGGTGGTCGTTACATGCGACCATCCAACCTCTTTTGTTGTTGTCATAAAAGACTGTGATTACAGCAGGCCAACTCGGCACCACGTTAAGGTCTAACAGGAAATTCCTGAGCCAAACCGCTTTCTTAACTGCCTCTGAGTCCACGACATCTTGACAATCTGCCAAACTATGGGTCCACCTCCCAGAGTAAACGCAAACCTTGAGGTGGATTTAGTTTCATCCCGATCTGACTGAAAATCAGAACTAGTGTAACCAGATGGGAACAACTCGTCTGTTCGTCGAACTAACATATACTCCTTAGTCCTTCTTAGGTACTTGAGTATATGCTTTACTGCAGCTCAATTCCCTTGTCCTGGATTACTTTGATTTCTACCTACCATGCCCACGACATAGCAGATATTCGGTCGTGTGCAAAACCTCGCTTACATAAGGCTACCTACTGCCGATGAATAAGGATCTGCCTTTCATGTCCTTTATCTCTAGAGGTGTCTTGGGAGACATTCCCTTAGACAAAAGGATTCCATGCTAGAAAGATAGTTACCCTTTTCCTGGAATCCTGTATGTTGAATCGAACAAAGGCAATATGTATGTACGAAGACTGAGATAAGCACAATATTCTCTTCTCGCGGTCCCGATGAACTTGATATTGAGAATGTGTCCTGCTTCTCCCAAATCCTTCATATCAAACTGCTAACAACACCTTTACACTTTTTCTAATGAAAAGGATGTTGTCTACATATAGAACAAAAAACACCACCACGTTTTCATTAGTGTTTTTGTACCCACAGTGCTCATCCGGACATTGGCTGAATCCAAAAGGTTAAATAACCTCGTCAAACAAATGTTCCAAGACTGCAAAGCTTGCTTTAGTCCATAAATGGACCGATTAGACTTACAGACCAGATGTTGTTGGTCTATGTGACGAAACCCTCTGGTTGTTGCATATAGATGTCCTCATCCAGATTCATCTTAAGGAAAGATGTCTTGACATCCATTTACCGGACCTCATAAACCATGTGAGCAGCTACAACCAAGAAAATTCTGATGGACTTAAGCATAGCTACTGGCGAAAAGGATTTTTTATAATCGATTCACTCTTTCTGAGTATACCCCTTCACAAAAAGCCTAGCCTGGAAGGTAGAAACCCTCCCATTTGATCCTCTTTTTCTCTTATAGACCTGATTGGAATCCAATGACTCCATTTCAGTCTTCATTGCATTTGCCAAGAATTTTTGTCTCATTCTTGGAGTGCCTCATCGTAAGTCCATGGGTCGATATCAAGTCCATCTGAGACTGTGTCCGAAGATTGTCCCAGAAACATGAATCGATCGGGCTGCCTTAAAACCCTCCCACTTCAACAAGGTACTACCGGCTCAGGTGAATCGTCGGTGACGCATGTTGCAGTACTTTGTGGTGTATCATCAAGTGCACGTGGTATTGAAGTACTAACCCCCTTTAATTCATCTAGTATATCTCAAATACCGGACATGTGGACCTCACATAGTTTTTTTTTTTGAGAATCGAGCATTCGAGCTAACAATCACTCTCTGGTCCTCAGGACAATAAAACAGACCACCTTTCGATCCCAGAAACATTCTTACTTTGGAACATGGTTCCAACTTGTCAGCATATGCTCTTGCCACATGTGCTGGACTACTCCATATTTGAATATGCCCTAGACTAGGCTTATGCCTAGTCCACAATTTAGTGGGCGTAGATGGCACTGATTTAGAAGGTACCAAGTGCAGAATGTGAGCCGCTGTTTCCAGGGCGTGTCCCCAGAATGAATCCTATAAGTCAGTGTAACTCATCATAGCCCTACCCATTTCTAAGAGTCGTATTCCTTTGCTCTGCCACTGTTGGGGAGTACCCGACGTAACAGATGGGGTTCAATCTCATTCTCCAATAAGTAGCTTCTAAACCCTCCTGAAAGGTATTCACCACCGCGATCTGATCGCAGTGACTTGATACTTTTACCAAGTCGCTTCTCCACAACTCTATTGTACTCCACAAATTTGTCGAAGCATTCAAACTTATGGTGTAACAGGTAAATATATTTATATCTCGAGTAATCATCTATATAAAAAAATGAAATACTCAAAACCACCTCTCTCCTGGATAGACGTAGGACCACACCAAAGTGCACTAGCTCTAGTAAGTCTGTAGATCTATTACCCTTAGCCTTGAAAGGCCATTTGGTAATTTTACCTTCTAGGCATGACTCGCGGGTCGGAAAGGCCTCAACTTCTAATGACCCCAGGGGCCCGTCTTCCACCAACATTTGTATCACACACACACACAGAGCTCCGGCAAGCTGACCGCCACATCGCCACCGGCTTCCGCCAATAGCCACCCGTTTCGCGCCCACCTTCCGGCCACTGGAGCATCGCCGCGCAGCCACCTCAGCCTGTACCTGCACAACCTCCGTCGTCTCTCATCTCGCCGTCGGTTTCCGCCCGTCACCGCTTTTCAGCCTCTTGTTGCTCTTTTTCTCAAGTCGTCGTCACCATTCTTAGCCCACCATCAGCATTCTGCCACCGTCGCCGTAAAAACCAGTCTGACATGTCGCGCGCCTCCATCACCACCCCGACTCCGGCAACATCGCGGCGTCGCTCTCAGCCAGCCTCCGCTTCCATCCATTGTCGTCCATCGTCCGCTCATGCCGCTTCCGTCAACATTGCGTCCGTCGGCCGCTTCAATATCGTGAAACTCCCCGCCGTCTTGGCCGCTCACTGGTGAATGTCGGCGGCGAAGTATCAGGTCGACGTCGGCCGTCAATATCCACTGTGTTTCTAGCAGGATGTAGCAGTTGTCATGTCATTTGTGTTGTTCGAGTTTTGGGGTTATATGTGTGAGAATTTGATATATTCTAGGGGTCTAATTGCAATTTATGAACATTTATTTTATTTCAATTGAGTACAATTAGGCAAATTGATAATATAATAAAAGTTTAATACATACACAATAATACATAAAATGCACTATATTCATTTTTTTTATATTTCAATAAAAAATCATAGCTTAATATTTTTATACAAAAAAAAAAATAATATTTTTAATATAGTTTGGTTTTTATTTTAGTTATTAAAATAAAAAAAATGACACCGTACCGACAATACTCGATATATAAAAATAATAATAGTTATAACCGAAAAACATATAAAATTTCGTACCGAATTTATATTCGTTGGATCTCATTCGATTTGGTGCAATCCGGTAGACATCTATGTGCAATTAGTATAACCATGTTGTGCACTCGCTATACAATAAAAATATAAATAAAAAATGGTAATATTGTTTTATTAAAAAGATATAAATAAAAAATAATTAGTAATACTTTTTATATAGTCCGGCATGATCAATTATTTTATTCAGTTAAAAGACTAAATTCCTTAACCAACTAATATTATTTGATCGATTAACAGAATTATCGTGTTTTTTGGTATGTGTAGCTTGTTGTTTTATAAGGTGCAATGTATTTATGTATAAAGTGAAACGTATTGGTATATAAAGTGCAATTATGTAGATATGTTTTTTAGATTTATATCACCTAATTTTTTTGTCGAGAGTTGTTGATATTAATTGCGGAGTGTGTTAGAGTGCAACGTGTCTTCTTATAAAGTGCAAGGTCTCGTCTTATAAAGTGCAACGTGTCGTCTTATAAAATGCAACGTGTCATCTTATAAAGTACAACATGTCGTCTTATAAAGTGCAACATTCCGCTATATAACGTGATTTATACACACATATAAATTATGTGTATTGAAAAATTATTTAATATATAATCGAATTAACTGAAATCATTAAAATATCTTTTTACTTATTATTCTTATTATATAATTTACTCATTATTATAAAATAATTTTATGTTATTTTAATATTTTACATTATTGTTATTTAACAATTTATTTACTATTTAATATATATGCATAACAAAAGATACAAAAATTAATTTTTCATTAACTTTCAATAATTAAAATTTGACGTATGGGTTAAATTGAAATATACTTACAATTGTTAAAATTGCAAATAGAACCCTACACATAATCTAATTCTCAAAAATATGCCCAATCCTACAACCCATTTTCAGATTTTATCACCACCTCTCCAAATTCACCTTCATCCTCCACCACCTCACCCACCGTCGCACAGCCCTCTCCGGTCACCGACTTCCGGCGTCCATGGGTGCAGCGACATTTCCATTCCTCTTGGAGCTTTCGCCGCCGCGACCTGTGCGAGCTTTGGGATGTCTGACGGCGGGTGCCCGACGGCCGTGACCTATTTCCGGAGTGTGTCGGCGACGACTGCAACGATCGGAGCTTCGTGGTGGAGGCAGATAATGGCAACTGGTTGGAGCTCGTTCGCGTCCGGCAGTACGGCTGTGTCTGGTGGAGATGCGGCGGCCCATTCAAGTACGTTGACGGCAGGAGGCGGTCGACGGTGGAGGAGCTCTCAGACCGGTGGGCGGTTGCAGGCGTCGATGGTGGATGTGCTCACAGGCTGTTTTAGTGTTTTCGGCGAGGATGCCGACTGGTGACAGCGGCGGAAACCGACCGGTGGCGGCTGAAACACACCGTGTGCGTGTGTATATACGTGTGTGTGTGTGTGTTAACGTTTTGTGTACAGTGTGTGTCATTAATTTGTGTACAATGTGTGTCTGGTGGGCGTGTGTGCAGAGTGTGTGCGTGTGTTAGGTGTGTGTCTGCGTGTGTTTTGTATGTGTTAGGTGTGTGTGGGGATGATGTGGCATGGTGATGTGTAATTGTAATGACCAAAATACCTTTAATGAATGTATAATTTTTTGACTTTTTTTTAGCCATTAGATCATCCGATCCAATGATTACGATTTATTCTTATTTTTTTCATTGAGCACCATTCTCACTTGAACCCAATCCTAAATATATATATATATATATATACATATAATGTAGGCTATTACATTAATGCAATACCCTACATTTTCCCGTCCAACCTGATTTTTTGCTCAATACTAAGTTTTATTTACTTTTTACTTTTTGTTTACAACTTTAACTTTGTTATAAATATTATAACATTCAATTACAGTAGTAACGGTTATTTTTAGAAACTATTTTAATTATGTTTTTGTTATATTTGTAATAGTAAGTAATATTATATTTTGATGTAATTGTTACAATATAATATTACATATTTCTTCTTTCATTTGTAAAATCATTTCAAAATTTGGACTTTCAATTATAAGAAAACAATTATTAGATGAAATAATTCATATTGTATGTGTATTTTATTATATTATTAATTATTAATATAATTTACACGTCAATTCTATTAAAAAAATTATTTTTTTCCCGAAACGATAGATAATTTTATAAATCAAAATGCAAAAATGTGCGAATACACAGTAGCCAACGGCTGAATACACAGCAGCCAACAGCTGAAAAAGTGGGAGGACAGGTCAGAAGCCCGCCTAGAGACCCGCTAGCAACGCTAGAATAAAAACTCGCACTAAACAGTCCAACTACTCGACCACGACCCTAAAGGATTAATAACAACATTACAAAACACAACAAACAATACAAAGACCCCAACAGGGTAATACCGAGTGTCGGACCCCAACAGGGTAATAAAGGTGACACTCGGACGCACAGAGGCCAAATGGCCCAAACCTAAAAGACAAGAACAACACAGACACAAATACGACGAAACACAGAACAAAAACAACATATAAACCTTTTGTAATACTGTAATGACTATTATTAATATAATGCAAGTATATGAAAAAATATATCATTCACTATATTCAATCAACAATTGTCATTAATGTATGTAAAATTCATACGTATATTATCTTTTTTTTTTTTTATTATTATTAAAATCTAAGAATTAAGATGAGATGTAATAATTACTAAATAACTTACTTAGATAATGTAACAATTTAATTATAAATGTGATATATATTATTAAAAACTTTTGATTTTAGTTATTAGTTTTATATAAAAAGTTTGTATTATTTTTTGTGTAATAGATGGATTGCTAATTTCTAGCACATTTATTTAATTGTTCAACCAATCCAATTCAACTAGTACGTACTCCGTGCTATGCACGAAACAGAGATATTAAATGAGTTACTTTTACAGGCTCGGTCCGTTTAGTCTAAAAAGCAATAGAGTTATCATATATTTTCCACATTTTTTAATCAGCGTTAAATCTAAAAAACAATATGGTTATAATCTATTTTCCACTTTGTAACCAACATTTTTTTTTTTGTAGCCAGAATATTAAATACGAGCATGTTAGGGCTAGCTTGTAAAACAATTAATATATTATCTCACTAACACATTTATACTAATATAAATTTGATTTTAGTGTATATATTTATTCCTTGATATAATAAAAAATAACAGTTTTTTTCTTATTCTTGTTCACCATATAATACTTAAGTATTATTTTTTCTTAAACTTTATTGTCATATAATATCATCATTATTATTTATAAAAGTAATATAAGTTGTACGTCTTCTTTTTCTTTTTATTTTATGTAATGAAAAATATTTAATACACGTTAATATTATTTATTTATGTAATCAATTTAAATTATGTAAATAAATTTAAAATTAGATAGTGTATAAATATTTTACAAAATATACACACATTTTTTTTCGGAATTTAATTTTGTATACTAATTAAACAACTTTGATTTAGCAAATGCAAAAACTCAATCCCTTCTATAATCAAAAATTTTCTAATTTGCATCATAAGTTGTATAGTTTATTTAGCATACTCTGCAATGAAAATATATTTTAGAAGAATTTCATTATAGAAAGAAATCAAATAAAAAAATGATAAAAAAATAATCATATTTGCCAATAATATACAAATAAATTCTAAAGAACAGTTAATATATATATTTTAATTTTAATTTTTGACCATTAGTAAAACTAATTAATATATTTGGTCATTATCTCTTAAATGGTAAATTTTTATTTTTTTATATATAACGAAATAAAGCTCAAGAAAAAATTATATTGGCAAAGATTAATTCACCAACTTGATTTCGCCTGATTAATTGGAAGAAAAAATTCTACCTAACCTGTTACGATTTTCTATAAATATTTTTAGATAAAAAATTAATATTTGTGAAAAAAATTAATATTATTGTTAGAACTTAAAATATGTTGTAATATTTATGTTGACCAAAAATTATTGAATGATGAAAAATCAATCTTGTAATTATTATAATGGATATCAATGAAATTACTGTAAATATCAATAAAATTATTTAATGAAAAAATATTTTTAATCATATTTGATTTGATCTTATCTCAAAACATGTATACAGAAGCAATTAATGCATATATTTAAAAAATTTCCTAAAAACAGGCACGCATTAAATGCTCCCAAAAATTTTTGACTACTCTATTTTTTACTAAATGGTTATTCTTATTATATATATAGTTATAGATACTAATGTACACCCCGTGCGATGCACGGGAACAATATTAAATTAACAATATTATAAATAGACCTCGAGTTTGAGTCACTCAATGACGGAAGTGGAAACTACTATTGATTCTATTTAAAAAGAGGAAGAAAAAAAAATTAAAAATTAAAGAGGAGGGTAAACAATACTTAATAATTATAAATTAAAGATTCGGGGTCAAACAATGTAAAATTATTTTGTATAAGAGAATAAAAAAATTCGATTACACACCATTTCAAAATTATTATTATACTTTTTCGTATGGTTAGCTTATAATATTTGTAAAAATATTAGTAATTAGACCGATGAAAATTAGCTTCTTAAAGTAGATAATGGATTTATAGTAGTAAGTATGAATTGATTTCTATTTTATTTTATTTTTTCTTCTTAAAGATTGTGGATTTCTAGTAGTAATTATGAATTGATTTTTATTTTATTTTTTCAAATCTGTATAGATAAGGGATGGGATTTTTTAAACACGTGAGACGTATGCAATGGGATTTTCTAACAGAAGAGATAAACTCGTGTAGATTTATACTAAAAATAGGAAAAAGAAAAACAAATATTTATTGTCAAACAATAGTTTTGATAAACTAAAAAACAGGAAAAAGAGAAATAAATCTTTACACAATTAATGAGCCCAATTTTTTGCCTATTCATATTTGTCCAACAATTACTATATATAGGATATATTTAATGATTTTGGCGGAAAAAAGTTTATAAATTTGTAAAAAAATTATTCTTTTTATATAATAATAGATGACTTAAAGGAAAATAAAGAATATGAGAAGGCGAAACTAGTAAAAATGGTTAGTAGGAAAAAGCAAGAAGACCCAAAAACTAGTCAAAGGAAAATATGAAACATACTAAATTTGAACAAAATTCAAAATCAAGAACAATCTCATGCAATTTTCAAGCCAAATTACCTCCCAAAACAAGGACCCATCCACATTCCACACCACAAATTTGTTCTAATGGTATGGATCCTGGTAAATGAACACTTGATAACATAACAAAACTGTATTTAAAATGAAATATATTAAATTAATCTAATTTTTTTTAATAAATTTTAAAAATTTGAATTTCAACAAGTCAAATCCTTTAAGCAGATAATCCAATTCAGAGTGAGGATCAATTAATTAATTTCCGTTTTTCCACAATTTTAAAATTGTAACCATTTTCTAATTCTGTTTTACTTGTTAAGGAAATTCAGGAGCTTTATATTTTGACCGAGTAAATTCAGTCCACGCTGGCTCTCAAATCTCAATTGAAGTAAATACAGAAAGCTAAAAGTATAAAAAGGCAAATAGAAAATTGAGGAGTGGAGATAGCGGAATTTCATTTTTTCTTCATTCTTCTTTTTCCTTTTAGAATTTACAAGTTTGAATTTGTGGTTTCACTTTCAGCCCGCTCTCACGCTCCTCTCTCCATGTGTAGTATGTGTATATATATATACTACACACAGTTGCACACACTTCTCCTTTTCACGCTGCCTCACACTCACACTCTCACTCAAAACACACACTCAACCTATACATACACCGCCTCTGTATGTAAATATCTATCGATGATCGATCCGCTTGAATCAAGGGCCTAACGCTGATCTGAAAGCTCTGCAACTAAAGCGTGAGCTCACCTATCAAGCTGTTTTCGCCATTTTTTTTTTCAACTTGTCAAATGTTTTTTCATTTTTTTTTTTTCTTTTTTTTGTGTGTGTGTATATGAGGCAAGTTTGTGCGTTCGTCTTACCGTATATAAATTTGTAGAGGATAATGTATTGTTTAATTATTTATTGTAAATTTTACTAGCAATTTTGGAGCTGTAAGTGTGAAGTTCGGTTGTTTTGCATAGATCTGAGGATGAGTTCCTACTATAATTTGTTTCCTGTTGTAATGGATGATTTGAGAAGCTCATTTTATTTGTACATATCATTTTATTTCTTTTTTCGACCATTTTGAGAATTTTCGTCGATACATTGTTAAAAATGGCGATGTGATAGAGAAACAAGAAGCTATCTTCCTAGATGCTTGAAACTAAATTTTCGTGGTCTGACGGGGTTTAAGCACATTTGGAAGTAATGAAATTCTGTCAGACTCGTCTATTTCTAGTGTCAGGGATTGTTTCTTATTCACTATTTGATTCGAGTATTTGAAATGACACCATTTGGATGAAAATTGATAGACTTGTTCAAGTCTTAGTGTTTCTCGGTTTTTTTTCAGAATGATTTATTTTAATTAATTTGATGAGACAGGAGGTGAGAAGTTTCTTGTTGCCAGAGCATTTCAGGTTACTGCATTATCGAGCTGCAATTCATGGACCATAAGGTATATGTCGTGTACTTTGCAGTTCATGAAATATTTGGATTGTGCGTCTTCACAATTCTGTGAAAATGCTAGAAAGACGAATATATATTTTGAGCCAATGATTCTATCAATGGATGGCGAATATGTCATCTTTTCTCTACTTCATTGGTCCTAATGTTAGCTTAGGTTCAGTGAAATCACAATCACAATGTGGCATTATAATTTTGTCAGTTGGCAAGTACTTAAAGTAGTTGAAATACAAAGTAAACAAAGTATGTCACTGGGACTAAGTTGATACAGAAAAAGATTGAAAAGTATGTTGTTCTAATGATATGGTTAAGCATGAATAAGTGGTTCAGTTCAGGACAGAAGTATGATTGCAATGGGCAGTAAAAAATATAGTAAGTAACATTTAAAGCATGACAATCTTGAAATCTTGAGGCCTACTGTCTATTCGATATTGCATGGATTGCTGTTCACGTGCTTACAATTTTTCAATTTAACAGTCATCTAGGACACATGCCGGTTAGTCGAGTTTCAAGTATAATGTGGAGTGAGTAGCAATGCCACAAAACTGACATTTTGCATATCTTCAACCGCTATTGAAGTTTCATTAACCAAATTGTTTGGAGTAAATACGCACCATGGTTTTGTATATAATAGGCTGCGTGTTTTAACTTTTGTTTGTGGTATACCTGCAGTGATCGTGAAAGTGCATTAATTTTTTCAAGAAACTACTGTCCCATGAAGAATGCAGTCATGAGTGACGAGAATAGGGTTTCCAACATTAGGCAGCCCAGTGTGCGAATTACACGAGCACAGGCAAAAGCCTTAGGCTCATCAAGTGGATTGCCACCTTTACACCCTTCACTCAAACAAGAAGACAAGCCTGTGCTGCGGGCACACTTAAAGAGAGCAGTGTCAGATAACAAGAAACCATCAAGTGCAGCTGCTGGTGCCCCGCATAAGAAAAGGGCTGTTCTTAAAGATGTAACTAATATTGCCTGTGATGATTTGTACGTAAACTGCATAAATGCAGCCAGAAGTCAGGTAAGGTTGCCATCATGATTTTGTTCAATATCTTTAGGTTCTAAGATTTTTCTTCATCCTTGAGCTTTAGATCTTCAAAGAGTATATCTAGATTCTTCTTCTTTCTAAATGATGTTACTGAATATAGATATTGTCAGTTTCAGCCTAGCAGGAAGAACAGAAATCCGTCATATAAGAAGGGAGAGGTGGGGATTCCTTGTTTTCCTAAAAAATCAGAGGCTCCAGGAGATAGAAGAGAAAATATAAATGATGAAGTGAAAGTAGATGTAGAAAAATCTCAAGAGAATTCCACAAGGAATTTGACAACTGAACCAACCAAAATTGTTAATGCAAACGTGATTTCTACCATGACAAATTCCAGTAAAAGCGTCCCACTGACAAGTTCAATGAGTAGAGGTTAGATTTTGTATGAAGCTTTTCCACCTGGAGTAAATCACATATCAACTTTGTGAATCAGTTGCATCATAAAATTCAGTTCTAATATGCTTATTTCTGGTAGCGTCATTTTACGTTTTAATGTTTGCTACATCACAATGGAGTAATTCGCAAAAATGCCACCTTTTTTTTTTCTTTGTGGTTTTTGGTTGAAATACACAAGTGGTATTTTTGTGAACACAAAGGCAAAAGGCTACATTCTTGCGAATTTCCTCGTTACAATGTAAATGCATACACGTCTTTATTTTCCAGCAGAGTTGTGGATTTTATTAGAAACGAATTTAAAGTCAGTTTGAGACCTTATGATAAAGAAATAGTTCTATGTTTAGACTACAAATGGCAGAAAAGAAGCTTCACACTCCACAGGTTCTTTTCTCTCGGTCAATTCAGGAAGCAAATTTCTGTATTAATTTTTGCATGAAGGCATTTTAATTTGCTTGATGTGGTTTCATTCATTTGCATATACCGACGAAAAGGAAAAGTTATTGATTGATCATCAGCGCCACATTCTTTTATTATTTTTTGGTCAATTTGTCTTGACAAATGTGACAATCACGTAATTGCCATGTGGTGAAAAGCTGGTAGTTTATGCACCTGAGTCTACGAAGGATTAATTCCATTTTCAAATGACTTGAGGGATATATATGATTAGACATTGTCTTTATTTATCGTCTGCCTCCTTGTTTGACAATTTTGTTTATCATACAGAAGATGTCAAGCTTTGCATGGAAAAAGAGAGCTTGGAAGACAGTGGAATTACTGACATAGATTCAAAACACAAGGATCCACAGATGTGTAGCCACTATGCAGCTGATATATATTCTGCTATGTATATAAGACAGGTTTGTTAGGCTGCCATCTTCACAAATTACTCCATATGCCTCTATAAGACGTTTTTGTAGTCGTTTAATTGTGGGTGCATGCTAATTTTTGTCTTAATGCATAATGAGTTCTCTATTACTTGGCTAGTCAGCATACAGTAATCTACACTACTTCAATCATAATTCACTGGGAAATGGTCACAAAATCTGATATATATATATATATATATATATATATATATATATTCCGTAGATAAACTTTAATTTTTTCTCCATTCCAATAAATGGTTTTGTTTCATTCTCATATGAAGTCTTGTTCTTCCCTCAGATTGACCGGAGGCCTTTGGCTGATTATATGAAAAAACTGCAACGAGATATTACTGAGGGTATGAGGGCTATACTGATTGATTGGCTTGTTGAGGTTTGTCAACTCAAATTTCATATAGTCTAATATCATACTTTGTCACCATTGTCTCTTGTTTGAGCCACATTATCATTACTCGATACAGTTTTTGCATTCTCTTTAATCTAATATTTGTTCAGATGTCGTTTTCAATATGAAGTAGCAGTTTTGTCTTTTAAGAAGGTCTTGCATTGAAAGAATGAAACATCCTTTGCTCTTGCTCTCAGAGATTCCGTCCTCAATCTTCACTATAGTTATTATCCCTTACCTTTTGTGTGGTCTCATGTGCCTTGCCTCTTTTCAGGTTTCTGAAGAATATGGGCTGATGCCTGATACGCTATACCTGACTGTAAATCTCATTGATAGATTTCTATCTGAGAATTACATGACAAAGCAGAAGCTTCAACTTCTTGGTGTGACCTGCATGCTCATTGCCTCGTAAGTTATTAGTGAAAAGCGAATGGATATAACAACATAATATATCCTAGCTTTACATGTCGTTTCGCTGTCGTAAAATATTTTATGTCACTTTCTCAAGTTGTCTCTGGAATCATCTGCATACTACAGTAGTACCTAATAATTATCCTACTTTTCTTGCAAATATTTAATTAATTAATGATACTGGGATCTCTAAGGTGGTAGATATGAGTGCCATTTTGTCAAGCAGATAAGTATTGTTAGCCTTTGACCGTCTTGCTTTGCTCTTACTTGTATTCTACTGATATATTGTCTATAGGAAGTACGAAGAAATTTGTGCGCCTCGTGTGGAGGAATTTTGCTTTATAACAGACAATACCTACACGAAAGAAGAGGTATGTACCTGTCTATTTCAGTGACCACTTCTGTTTTATATCCGTCTGTGTTAATGTGGATTTTCTGCATAAATCAATTCTTTATGCAAAATTGGGCAGGTGGTGAAAATGGAAAGTTGTGTTCTGAACTTTTTGGGATTTCAACTATCTGTTCCCACCACAAAGAAGTTTCTTAGGTATCTAGTGTATCTGGACATTGTGATCTTTATTTTTCTCTTAAATGCTGCATCCCTAAGATCAGTTCTCTTAACCATCTTTTATTTCTGTGTTTACAGGAGGTTTATTCAAGCAGCACAAGTTTCTTACAAGGTACAAGTAGACTAAATGGTGTCAAGATTTGCTCCTATCCTTTTGAGATTCACCTTAGTCACACAAAAATTGAATCTATTTCCAAAATTATACGATAACATCCTCAGTTTTTCATCCCTATTACATCCTGTATATAAAATTTTATTACATCCTGTGTATAAAATTTTTATTTTTATTTTTTTACACCTTCAGCTAAGACTTTCATCTTTTCAAAAGAACCAACAAGAAAAAAAAAATGAAAAAAAAAAGAACTGGACATGAACAATTTCTCCATTTTCCAGGTCCCGTCTGTTGAGCTTGAATTCTTGGCTAACTATTTAGCAGAACTAACTGTAACGGACTACAGTTTCCTGAAATACCTACCATCCATGATTGCTGCCTCTGCTGTGCTTCTAGCCAAATGGACTCTTGATCAGTCTGAGAATCCATGGGTTAGATTTCTTTTATGCCATTTGATGCTATTTTCCTTTTCTGTTCCGAATGTATATTGTATAATGATGATAAGCACTCCTTGAGCAGAATCGAACACTGGAGTACTACACGAGGCATAAAATGTCAGAGCTAAAAACGGTTGTTTTGGAACTGCAAAACTTACAGCTTAACCCAAGCGGTAACATGTCGGGTGCCGTACGCCTGAAATACAAACACTCCAGGGTGAGACTCTAAAGTGCATTTGCCACAAAAAAGCAATGAATTTTAAAAAGGTCCAAAATTTTCCAAAACCTTTAGATTTTCTTTCATTCTATATCATTTAACCACTTTTTTCCTAACTGGCAACTAAAACACCTTAAAAATTATGGAACTTGTTATTTATTTTATTCATTTATTTTTGTGTTGATTACAGTTCAGGTGCGTTTCAACTATGCGTTCATCACAATCAATTGAATCGGTTTTCAGAGAATAAGTAACAAGTCTCTTGCAAATGATTGGATGTTCAGTAAAAGCTACTCTAATGAACTTGACTTATCTCAACCACTCAAGGACAAAACCCAGTTAGATAAATTGGAGCATAGTAGGAGGAAGGCCTGTCCTCATTCTTTATTCATAATCTTGCAACCCCTCAACCATAATTTATTTATTCGTACGGTTGTCTGTAAATCAGTTCTGGTGTTCCCAGGCTGCATTTTGTATCGGCAAATTTGTAAAAAGAGCTGGAACCTCTGAAATAAATTATTATTCTACTAAAAAACAGAGGATTCCTTTCTTTCCTTGGGCATTTTGTGAAGTTAATATTTTTCGTGTCGTTTTGGGAGGAGCTAGCTAGCTAGCTACTGGCTGGCAAGGTCTCTAGGATCTATTTATATCTTTTGTCTTTGTACAAACTATGCTAATCCAGTTTCTGACTTGCTATTCTGTCAATGGAAATAATCTCTCTACTTCACTGTGAATGATGTTTGTTGTACCCATGTCTTTTTAACTCTATGAGGAAACTGAAGCTTTATCAGTTTTGATGAACAGCTGAAATTTCTTGTTGTTGAGTATTATTGTTGAAGTAGATGTATTGTTGGAAAACAAATAATATAGGTGGAAATGCACAACTTAACTGCACTTGATGAATGGTTGTCAAAAGTTTTTGGTCTCTAGCCAATTTTGTTTGCATTGTCCAACTCATTTATGAGTTAAGGACCTAAGAGGTTCATAATTAATATTTTTTAATTATTTTAACTTCTAATTTTTATTAGAATTTTACTTATTATACTTGTTTTTTATTAGTTTAATAAAAGAGAGTATTTTATCATAAATCACATAGAATGCATTGAACATTACTATACAATCTTGAATGTAACTAATTACAAGAATAATTAAATTAAAGTAGTAAAAAAGTGCGTTTATATTGCCATAATTAGCATGGTTTTAGGCGGATATTTGATATTTAATTAATCTTTATTTTTATCAGAAAATCTTATATATGAAACAATTAATTATTTTTTGTATACTCAATGGCTAATATTTATTAAGAATAAATTTATTTAAACATAATTATTTTGACCATGGATCGATTATATATATTTTCAATAAGACCTTAATATTAATTTTATAGTAGTTTATTGACACAATTAAAAAAATATTATGAAAATTTACGAATAAATATATTATCTTCTAGGATTGTAGATATTAATCTAATTAAGTATATTCACAGATCAAAAGTACTTGAAATATAATATATAATAAATAGAATAACTATGTTTGGTCATACTAACTTAATGAATAATTTAAAATATTAGTAAAATTTTGTAAAATGTGGTCAACTCAACCATAAAAGGGTAAATCTCCATTGAATATATCATATGTAACGATAATACTATTCAACCATGAATTTCCCATATATCATATGAAGTATTGCTTTCAGGCAGTCCCTCTCCCTAGAATCTGAACTAGAATCTTCAGGGTCGAACAAATCAATGATTTTGAGGATGTAAGAATGGTTTATGTACCTTTATTTCTCAGTATTGGAGCATTGGACGTAGTGAACCTTGGACCAAAAGTCCAGCTCAATGGCAGTGTCACATCTGTCGATGTCGTCTCTTCGCGGCATCAACGAGAATCGTGCTGACTTCTGATACCAACTGATGTAGAAAAGCGTACAAGTGGGAAGGATCAGAATGAGATTTCAATCTCAAACACAATAAAACCAATCAAATCTTATTTCATTCAAAAATCAACCGTTGAATAATAAATAAGTCTCCTTAACATTCTCTCGATTGGGAGCGCGATTCCTTAGACTGAGGGAGATTCATTCCTTTGATGAAGGTCTGCATACCTCATTTTGAGGAACAACCATAACTCTTTTACTGGTTTTGTTCTTCTTTCCCAATTGAAAGCTCTGAAGGCATTGCGAATTTAGGGCTCGACTTAATTTGGGGCAGAATGGCTGGAAATGAACAGGACCAAGGCTTTGAAGAGGAAATGGCTAATCGACTAAAAAACTTCTCTCTATCAGGATCGGAGAATCTGGTAATCGACATTGCAAATGATGATGTAAAAGCGAGTGCTGAGGAGTGCAGTAGGAGTTTAGTGGGTAAGATTATTGGCCAACGCAGAGCCTCACTCTATGGTCTTCGAAGAGCAATGACTGCCATCTGGAGAATACAGTATGGACTGGAGGTTAGAGAAATCAACCCCAACTTCTTTCAATTTATTTTTGAAAATAGAGGGGATCTTCAAAAAGTCAGACTAGGCACAAATTGGATTTTCGAAAACCAGTATTTGATCCTGAAAGATTGGAGGAAGGGTATTAAAGCCACAGACACTTGTTTTGAGGAACTTGACCTCTGGGTACAAGTCTATAATGTTCCCTTAGACTGGCTAACTCTGGAGGTGGGACTCAAATGGAAAGGTTTTCAAGGGAATTAAGAATGTCAATATAACTAATGCTATGGGAGCAGGGGGCAGAATCCTGAGACTCTTGGTTTCTATCGACATCTCTACAGCCGTCCCTAGATGCACTTCCATAAGACTAGGGAATCAAACTACCACTATTGGTTTCAAATATGAAAGATTAGTCAACCTCTGCTATTATTGTGGAGAAATTGGTCACTTGGACAGAGAATGCCAAAAGAAGATACTTGACATTGGCACATGAGACAAAAAAAAAGGTCAGTATGGGGATTGGCTAAAAGCAGGTGAAATCAGAATATATGGCAGCCCAGGACAACAGAGCAAATCTGCAGAGATGAACCCAGAACCATCCACAGACTTTAATCAAGAGCAAGAACCACAAGCGGAGAAGGAACCTGAAAATTTGAGACTCCTTATAGACAAAGCAGAATACCTGGGACAAGCTCATCTTCAAACACCAGATAAGGCTAGCATGGTAGAGTCCAGCTCCTCAAGACAGGACATTCCCAGCTCCAAAGGAATTCTTGAATTTCATGATATGGAAAGAGGCCCAGAGAACGAGATAGTCCAATATGAAGCAGCCACACCCAGTCCATCATCCATGACACCTCAACTAGATGGCTCTAAACCAACAGGCCTCATCACTGACCCCTCACTACTCTTGCCATCTCCCATGGATACCCAAATGACTAAGCAGAAAACTTGGAAAAGAATTGGAGACAAAGAAGGCAGACTCCAGAGGAACCACAAAGCAGACCAAACTCCTAAGGGGACAGGCACAAAGAGGGGCAGACCACCTCTCAAAATTATGTCTGCTGTGCAAGAAGACACTCTCCAGGAGGAAACTGAACACAAAAAACTGAAGTCATCATCAACTCAGGTGGAGAAGGCCAGCCTCAAGTGGCCCCACTGTGAACCATGAAGGCTGTGGTGTGGAACTGTAGAGGCCTGGGTGGGGCCTCGACAGTTTCCCAGTTGAGGGATTCTCTAAAATCCCATCACCCACATTTTTTATTTTTATCAGAAACTAAAAATTCTAATCCTTTTACATTAACTGTTTGTAAAAAGTTAGGGTTCTCTGGGAGACACATGACTGTTGATCCAAGGGGACTAAGTGGAGGTCTCCTCCTTGCTTGGAGTAGAGATGTGGAGATTCGTCAATCTTTTTGTGACAGCTTCTGTATTGAGGTTGAATTCAGAGTCCAACAACATTACCAATTCAGGTGGATAATCTTTGTCTACCTAAGCACAGATAGAAGACAACGAGAATGTCAATGGAAGGAACTGGAAAATAAAAAAAGACTGTGGGGAGATCAATGGTGTATCATAGGTGACTGGAATGACTTGGCAAATGTGGAGGACAAAAAGGAAGGCCGAAAAAGAACTCCAGCAAGCATTCTGGGATTCCAAACATTCATTGCCAACATGGGAATGGGGGAAGTGCAAAGAAAGGGATATCCTTACACCTGGGGAAACAACAGGGACCAGGAAGGCTTTGTGGAAGAAGCTCTAGACAAAGCTTATGCATCACTTCACTGGCTCAGGTCCTATCCACAAACACAAGCAACCTCTTTCTTCAAAAGTTCATCAGATCACCGTCTCCTCTTGTTAGAAGATGATCCAAATTCCATCTCACCAAGAAGAAGGTTCCACTTTGATAAAAGGTGGACAAAAAGAGAAGGGCTTGATGAGGTGGTTCAAGCAGCTTGGAATGTCCAGCAAGAAGGAACACCACTATATATCCTAAAAGAGAAGATAAAAAGCACAAGAGCAACACTAATCAGATGGAGCAAGCACTTCAGGGGAAACCAAATAGCCAAGATGAAAGGGTTATCTCTTAAGCTTGAAGAAATGTGAGAGGAAGGGGGCAACAGAGATTGGGAGGAATGGGATAAACTACAAAAAGAGATGGATGAAGCAAACCAATCTGAGGAACTCTACTGGCAGCAAAAAGCTAGAGCACAATGGCTAAAAGAAGGAGATCAAAACACTCATTTCTTCCATGCCTGGGTCATGCAAAGAAGGAGACTTAATGCCATAAGTAGACTCATTACTGAGCATCAGAATGTATGTGACACAGCAGATTCTATTCAGAACCATGTTGAGGATTTCTACATTTCCTTGTTTACTTCAGAAGGATCAACTGGAGGAGAAAGGCTTCTTCAAGATGTGAGACACTCTATCTCAGAATCAACTAACTCAGAACTTCTGTCACCAGTTGAGGAGGATGAGATAAAGCATGCTCTTTTTTCCATGAACCCCTCCAAATCTCTTAGATCTGATGGTATGCCTGCCCTTTTTTTCCAACACTTTTGGCCCTTAGTTAAACGAGATGTTTGTGAAGCAGTTGTCAGCTTCTTTCTCTCTGGCAGACTCTTAAACTACTGGAACCACACTCTTATTGCTTTAGTGCCTAAATGTTCAAACCCTGATTATCTATCTCAGTACAGGCCTATCAGTTTATGTGCAGTAATCTACAAATTAATTTCTAAAATTCTAGCTGGTAGGCTCAGAAACTGTCTCCATAACTGTATCCATGAGGCCCAATCTGCTTTCTTACCTGGTAGACAACTTACTGACAATGTAATCATTGCCAATGAGGGGATTCATTTCATTAACAAACACCACTCGGGAAAACACTCTTATATGGCAATCAAACTTGACATGATGAAGGCCTTTGATAGGATAGAGTGGAAATGCATAAGATTGACAATGCTTAAGATGGGATTTGCACATCAGTTTGTTAACTGGATCATGGAGTGTGTGTCTACTGTCTCCTTCTCCTTTATCCTCAATGGTAGCACAAAGGGCTACATCAATGCACAAAGAGGAATAAGGAAGGGGGACCCTCTGTCCCCCTACCTATTCATTATTGTATCACAAGTCTTGTCTGCTATGATCACAGCTGCAGTTGAAAGAGGAATCTTCAGGGGACTGTCATTGGCAAGAGGAGCTCCTATTCTCACTCACCTTCTGTTTGCGGATGACTCAATCCTCTTCTGCAAAGCAGATGAGTACCAGGCTAGGGCCATTAAATCAATTCTTGACTGTTATCAAAAGTTTTCTGGCCAGAAGGTTAATACTTCAAAGTCTTCCATTTTTTTCAGCAAGAACTCCATCATACTAGTACAAAATCAAGTCTGCCAGGTCTTTCCAGGAATTCAAGTTCAAAAATCCTCAAGATACTTGGGACTGCCCTTTGGGATTGGCCACTCTAAAAAGGAGGTCTTTGGTTTTGTAACAGAAGCAGTAAGGAACAGAGTGTTGAGCTGGAAAAACAAATATTTATCAACTGCTGGGAAAGAGGTGCTAGTCAAATCTGTCCTAAATGCACTCCCTCTCTTTGTCATGTCCTGCTTCAGGCTGCCAGTAGCCATTTGCAAAGAGGTGACAAGTATTTTTGCCAGATTCTGGTGGAGTAGGAACCATGAGCAGCAGAGTGGAATTCACTGGAAGAGATGGGACCTCTTAACACTCACCAAGAAGCAGGGAGGACTTGGATTTAAAGACATATCCCTCTTCAATGATGCCATGCTGGTTAAGCAGCTCTGGAGAGTGATTACTCAACCTCACCTCCTGATGAGCAGAATTCTCAAAAGCAGGTACTTCCCCAATTCATCTATATTTGAAGCAAAACTGACTCAGAATTCCTCATGGCTATGGAGATCTTGGCTAAAAGTCAGGTGGTTATTAAAAGAAGGCCTATCAGTTGAAATAAAAAATGGTGAATTTGTGCAACTGCAAGACTTTTGTTGGGTTCCAGGAATCAGAGACAGAACTCTAAAATTCAAAAATGAAGTCGGCTATAGAACTCTCTAGGTGAAGGACCTGTTTAATGCTGATAACACTTGGAATGAACAAAGAGTCAAAGAAGTGTTTGAAGACCAAGACAGTGCTGAAATCCTTAAAATCAACTCACTTGACCCTCTTGAAAAGGACAAATGGAGATGGCATCTTGGTACACAAGGAAGGTTTTCAGTCTCATCCTCCTATTATTTTCTGTCACAGCAAAAATTGCACACTCTAGACATTCCAGAAGGAAGCAGCACAGCAAGAAGGAATCAACAGATAAGGCATAGAAGCTGGAACATCAAAAGCAAAGGCAAGATTAAACACTTTCTATGGAAGTGTCATACCAATTCTCTGCCTGTGAACCTGAACCTGAAAAGAAGAGGAGTTGAAATTGATCCAACCTGCCCATGCTGTGGAGAAGCTGTTGAATCAGTTGAGCATGCACTCCTTACATGTCCCAGAGCAAGGAAGGCTTGGAAAAGAGCACCTATTAACTGGGATGGTATCAATGGGGATACTTGGCCTTTCCAAGACTGGTGGGGGACAATCTATTGTATGGATAAATCCAGAGTTGCTGAAGACAGAATAGAGCTCACCACCTACATCCTGTGGTGGCTCTGGAAATCTCGAAACCTTTGGGTTTTAGAAAAGAACTGGAGGCCAGAACACATCATCATCAAAGGTGCTGTGAGAGAATGGCATGAAGCTAGGACCAAGTTCCTCTGAAGTCCAACAAGCAATGTGCTCCTAATTAGGTCTACTTTGTAGTTCAGTGGTTTGGTATTTCTTGTTTGTATCCCAGCTTCTAGTTTATGCTCTGTTTTTTCACTAAAGGATGCAGATTACATCTGCCTTTAGTGGGTGTTATGCTGTATTTTCTTAGCCTACTTGTGTATGTAGTGCTCCCTAGTTTTCCTTTACCTTCGGCTTCAGGACATGTACCTGCTTGTATTTGATCTATGTTTTATTTGCTATGAGATTACCTATCGATTTGAGAAAAAAATAATAAATAAGAGGGGTCTTTAAATAAGACACCCAAAACCATAAAAATTATTTTGTCCACCAAGCCTTTAAATAATAATAATAATAATAATAATGCTTAAGCTATGCGCATCATGCTTTCATTTTAAAATTTTCTTTAAAACTGAAATAATTTAATTTTATATAAAACATCACTTTGTGTTTTAATTAAATTGTCAAACTATATTTTTTTAATCATATAAGTTAAATACCGTTATGTAATTTTAGAATTTTGATTGTAAACTATATTTTTTGAACTTTATTTGTAATTTTAGAATTTTGATAATTAATTATTATTTTTGTTATATTGATAACATACCAATTAAATATTAAACAAATATCATTTTTAAAGAATAATGTACTATTTCATCTTTGAAATGAGTAAATATGAATATTGGAGAGAAGATTGAGAAATAACTTAATATGATTGATTTAATGAATGTATGTAATTGAAAAAAAATGAAATAAAAAGAAAATTATTATAGTAACTATGAAAGAAAAATATCGAATGAAATAATAATGATTGTTTCAATGAAAGAAATATTTAATATATTACGAAAATAACCATGTCTAGTTGGTATTTGACATGACACCTAAGTCTAATTATGTATCAATCCAAAACATAGAATTATGACAAATAGAATCCTGAAGCAGGTAAGAATCTGTCACTTAAACTGACATTCGAGAATTATATAGATGAGCATAAAAGAGAAAAAAATCTCTCCCATGTACTTTTTTTCTTTTCTTTTTTCTTTTCACAAAATAAAAGCAACGGAAAACAGTCATTTACTTTGTCCACAAAACCAGCTCACAAGGTCACGTGTCACTGTGAAATACGGGTGCCCTCTTGACCAGCTCCTTTGCCCAGCGGGATGATAAAATGGTAAATTAGGCCAAAGTACAACACACGAAGCACCCACATATCTTCTAGGGTTTTCTCAATAATCTCTATTTGTCTTTCATCTGCTCACACCGCAAATCACATCTCTTTCTCTGGTTCTCCGCTTTCCTTACACCTTCAACTGGTTTTCTGCCGCCGTTAGGTAAAAGTTATTTTCTTCTGTCTCCCGTGTATGTATTTTTTTATGTGTGTGTGTGTGTGTGTGCGCAATTGGTTTTGCTTAACTGTGAATTCTATTTGTCGGTTCGTTAATTAGATATCAGGCACCGTTAATTTCATTTATTAATATTTGGATTTGAGGGTTTTGAATTTTGAATCCTCTTACGGTCTCTCGTTTTTGGAGTTGATGTGTTCTTATTCTCGTGGTGGTGCTGATGTTTATTTTAAGCACATAAGAAACTAATTGGAGACTGTGAGCTGTGGTTTTACTCAACTAATGAATTAAAATTTGGTTTTACTGGCTGTCCGGAGCAACCTTGTTTTTCTATTGCTGTATCTCTTATATATTGGTGTATAGTCATTTTTCTGCTATTGAGATTGTTGGCTTGTAATTTGTATTGAATTTTTCAGCAGGGGTGGATCCTGAAAATTTTATCAGGGGATTATAATTATATATTTTTCTAATAACGGCATACATTTAGTGTAATAGAAAAAAAACTAAAAACCCAATTGTTCCAAATATGGGGAAGGAGGGTTAGGACATTTATCTTTTGTGGGTTAAACAAGTTGAAATTTTTTCATTTGTGCTGCTGCTTCTTTTACGCAGTCAATAGGTTGCATTTTCCTTCACAATTTTGCTTTATTTAATTTTATTTTTATTTGTTAACCGTATATTGTAATTAATTACAAACTCTGGTGTCAGGTTCTTTTGTTGAAAAATGAGTTAATTATAAACATTTACATGGTTGTAATTTAATACTACCGGTTTGTTTATAGAATTATTTCAGGCTTGCATCCCTGTTTTTATGCCCTTTAACCGTCTTGCAAACTGTTAACTGCAACTTAATAGTTGTGTTCCTAAATTGAATGCTCATGACTTTATGTATATATCTTGCAAAATCTTATACAAATTGTGTGATCGCCATTGCCCTTTTTATATCTTCTAACAATATGACTCTGAATTTTGTTTGAATGAGTTGATATTTGGGATGGAGCATTTCATAACAACTGTAATTGCACCTGCAGGGTTCTCCTAGTGATCAGCACAATTTATTCCATAGACCTGCATGTGTCCAATATATTTAATTCCTCATCCCTGTACCTGATCTCAGATGGAACATTATTCTCATCCTCTGGATTTGCCAGTATCAGAGATGCATATGAAATTGGTGGGTCAGGTCTCTAGCAATCCCGAAACTCATCATTTTTATGCGTCAATGCCTGTACCCAGTAATCCGGACATGTCAGGTACTTTAAATGTGAGCATGACAAATAACCTTGCTAATGAGAAGACACCACTGCCCGTCAAACGGAAGGCTGAAATGGGACCCCAGTTGAACAGCTCTATTTCTCAGCAGCCAGTGTTGCCTAACAAGAGGCCAGCACACATGGGGGCTAATAACTCTGCTGGGTTTTTGCAGACATCAGCACCTCAAAGGAAAACTGTGCAAATACCGGCTCAGAATTCGTCGAACAAGAAAATGGTTCGGAATGACTCCATGTCTGGTAAATCTGGCTTGCAGAGGGGCTCATCTGCAAAAAAACAATCTGCTCAAATCGAGCCAGGATCCAAGGCGCGCCCGGAGTCTTCAGAAGCTACGAGGTCCAAAATGAGAGAGTCTCTAGCTGCTGCACTGGCCTTGGCAGTCAAGAAACAAGATAGTGTATCAACGACTCAGAATGAAAAGAGTGAGGCCGCTATTACTCATCAGCCCACGAATGCTCAGGTTTCAGAGCTCGGTTTGGATATGGGAGGCCATATTAATATTCATGTTTCTGGTCCTGGGGTTTCAAAAGAACCAGGACAAAAGGAATCAGATGTGCTAAAGAACACCAATGAGAGTCAGGTTTTTCACTCTGAACTACCGACCAACGTAAGTAGTGTGAATAACGAACAGGGTTTCCAGGGGTTTCAGTATGCTTCCATTTTGCCTGATGAGGATATCACGTTCGGTGATAATTTCTTCGCTAAAGACGATCTCTTGCAAGGAAACGGGCTTTCTTGGGCATTTGATTTTGATGCACAGATTGGTGGGGAGGCAAAGGAAGCCCAGCCCGCCGAGAAGCCTGAGCCCATTAAAGTCGAAGCTCGGGGCCAAGAAGAGAAAAAAGCTATTCTGACACCAGAAAACTTGGCCTTTGAAATTGAAGACGAACTCTTCAAGCTATTTGGTGACGTGAACAAAAAGTATCGGGAGAAGGGCCGGTCTCTCTTGTTCAACCTCAAAGATCGTAACAATCCGGACCTGAGGGAAAGAGTGATGTCAGGTGAGATACCACCCGAAAAACTGTGCTCAATGTCGGCTGAGGAGCTTGCTTCGAAGGAGTTGTCACAGTGGCGTATGGCCAAAGCAGAGGAGCTCGGCAAAATGGTGGTTCTGCCAGATACCGAGGTTGACATAAGACGTCTGGTGAAGAAAACACACAAGGGCGAGTATCAAGTAGAAGTCGAGCACGATGATGTCATTGCTGCGGAGGTCTCGAGTGGGACTTCTATGTTAACACAAACACAGCCCCCTCCAAAAAAAGAGGCCGAACCTCGTTCTCCTTCCAAGGAGAGTATTAGAGATAAAGGCGATGATGAGGATTTTTCTGGTAGTTTGATTATCCCGACTGATGGAACTGACCTAATGCAAGGAATGATGGTGGATGAATTGAAGGATGCTGAACTTTTGCCTCCAATTGTTTCGTTGGACGAGTTTATGGAGTCCCTTAACAATGAACCCCCTTTTGAGAATCTATCAGGTGATGTGGCGCAGAAGACCCCCAAGCCACATGGAGAGAGCCCGAAACTTCGGATAGACTCTCGGGCTTTTGGTCGGGCTTCAGAGTTTCCTAGGGATTCGTTGGTAAAAAAAGCTAGTGTTTTTAAGGAACAAGATGGGACAGTGAAATCTAGTGGGAGTCCTGCAGAACAGAAAGGTAGTCCTATTGTTGTGCCAAAGGTTGAATATCTATGGAATGGTATACTTCAGCTGAACATATCGTCTTCAGTCACTGTCGGTGGTCTATTTCAAAGGTCTGAGTTTGTCGATTTGATAGCACAAGTTTGCATTCACTTTATGGTTTTCAATTTTCACATATACTAAGAGTATGTATGTGCTTAATTTGCTGAAATCTAATACTTCCACGTGAAGTGCAATTCATAGAATTTCGTTACAGTTGGATGGAGTAAAATTTTTGGATACTACCAAACTAACAAACGGTCCCTTAAGGTTTTGCATGTACCTAACAAATATATTACTTTGAGGGTTCAAGTTGTATGTAACCTAAAACAAAATGTGGAGGGTTATTTGTAAATCTGACATAAAATGAGGTCTTTCTGCAAATAGACTAATCTGTGTGGAAAGTTGTAATTTCTTGACAATGAAATTAGCTTTCTTGTACATTTCAGCAATCTATATGTTTTCCTGTGTTCTTGAATTAGTTGCTTTTTTACCTAATCCTATAGTTTTTTGTTGACAGTGGTGAGAAGACATCCACAAAGGATTGGCCTGCCTCTCTTGAGATCAAAGGCAGAGTTAGACTCGATGCTTTTGGAAAATTTCTTCAAGAACTTCCGAATTCTCGAACTCGTGCAGTCATGGTATATACAGGCTTCCTCCCTTTACTTGTAACCTAAATTTTCCTTAACATTCACCGGCCTTTGGATTTTCGCCTGCAGAGGGCATGTGGCGTCCTGTGGCCTATAATTAGTGGCTTTTATCTTTGTTTAGTGTTCGTGAGGATGTATATTAACTGTGATGATAGAAATCGTACCAAAAAGGTAGTTTTGCTGGATGAATGTTTTTGCTACAGCACATGCATTCACTACCAGCGATCTTCATGTTGTTCGGTATTCGGATTTCTGGAATCTAGGTGTTTGTCTCAGCAGTGACCAGTGATCCGCAGCAATTTTTGTTAATGGCGGAAGGTCAAAATCCTGCCATGGTGGTTTGGCAGAAATCCCCCACGCCATTTGATAACTCTGATCCACAGGGTTTCTGCAGTGTTGTTTGAGTTAATTATAAAGCAGCTTTTAGCTTTTTACTGAATTACAGAAAAAATGCAGATACCTATTTTATTGAAAATTGGGGGCTGGTTGTTATTATGGCAAAATCAGAGGTGTGATATTTGTAATACACTCATTTTGTTTGCATATGTTAGCAGAATTTGGGCGAGGGAATAGTTCTGGTCTAAGTGGAGGGTCCTTTTGTCAAATTGACAGTGTTGATCTGGTTTAGGGAGAATGAAGTTAATCGATTTAGTAGATGAAGCATTTAAGGGGCTGATAAACAACATTGGATATAAACAACATTAGAAAAATTTAATTCTGTATATATTATTGCGTATTGGTTGAAGTGAATAATGATGAGGTTCCTTCAGGTCATTCTGCAATTGTTACAAATAGCATTTTTTATGGAGAGATTTGTTGTGCAAATTGTTGGCATCCACTCAACTTTGTACGGAATTGCGAGTTTTTAATGTGTACACTTGAACAATTTGAGTTTCTCCAATTTGTACGTGACTTAAATTGCTTGAAAAATGAGCAGTAAAGATTAACAACGCTGTAGTCAAATTTAATGTGAACCACGTTCTGTGCCCAATAAAAACACGTGGACAACTCAAACAAAAAAGATGTTTCATCCAAAAGTTGGTTGGTGTCACATTAAACATCTAATACAAATGTTTAAAGCTGTTGTTACCTGTAGGCTATATCTCTCATTTTACTTTGTCAAACGCCTTACTTTACTACTTTGAGTTTTGCACTTTTACATTTTTAACCATGCATCACTTTATTCTTTGCAGGTGCTCCAGTTTGTATTGAAGGACACATCATCTACAACACAGCGTGCTAATCTTTCTGAGGTAACTTCACTGAATTATTATTTATTCCCCTCTCTCTCTCTCTCTCTCTCTAACAATCCTTCTTCATTCAGGCTGTAGACTCATATGTTGCAGACGAGAGGCTGGGATATGCCGAACCTGCCCCTGGAGTCGAGCTCTATCTATGCCCTCCGACCCCAAGAATATTGGACACATTGAAGAAGCTTAATCTCAAAGAAAATCCAGTGACTGATAAAACCGTAGAAAACGGACTAATTGGCGTAGTTGTATGGAGACGGGCCCACGTCAGCAACACAAGTGTATCATCCAAGAAGCAGCAACCCTTTGCACCTCCTAAGAAGGCCCAAGATTTGTCTAATGTCAATTCTAACACTTCCTCTAGAGCGCCTCATCATCCCATAATTAATATTATTAATAATAATAATAACCCTGAAAAAGACGAGGATGACGATATCCCACCTGGGTTTGGGCCTGGTGCCCAAGCCCGCTTGGCGGCAAAAGACGACGATGATTTGCCGGAATTCAATTTTTCCGGTGAGTTGAGGGCAAATGCGTCTATTCACAAGGCCTCACCGAATAATGTGAACTTTGGGTCAACAATGAGACGACAACGCCCGGTAGACCAAGTTAGGGAGCTGATTAAAAAATACGGGCAAAGTGATACGAATAACGAAATAAATAGGAATAGGGTAACTAATAATATTAATATCGGAATCGAGCCTTGGAATGATGATGAGGATGATGATATTCCGGAATGGCGGCCAAAAGGGCCACCTGGATTTGCGGTGGCTCATGGCTATCGGCCGCCTATGACTGGCCAGCAGCCACCTGGTCCCTTGCGTGGTCCGAGGTGGACCAAGTACTAGGTTGCTTGGGATGGTTATTGGCTAGACAAAGACTTTTTTTTTTTTTTTGGTTTGTAAATAAATTTAGTTATTTTGTAATTTCTTTTTGGTTTTGAGATTATGGGGTTGACTTTCTTTGTTCGTTTGTTGGACCTTATCTGCCTTCCGTGTACAATTTAGTTTTTTACTTTTTTTCGGGCTTTTGAATTTACAATTATGTTTTTATTTTTTTATTTTTTTTTAGCCCCAAAAGATAGAATGCTCATAAATGAATCAAAACAAACACAATGTAGCAAATACATAACAAACATCCTGCCGGAAACTGGGAGCTTCACACATGCGTGAGCTAGAATAGAAAAACACAAACTACAACCATCACAAGAGGGCTCACAAACTCACCAACTATTTATGTTATCTCCTGGATTTCTGCTATATTATGATAGATTGGTTTATGAGTCCATTTTTTCTGAGTAACTTTGGCACCAAAAAACGAGGAGTTGAAGAAAGAGATGAAAAAATTAAAAAGCAAGTGAAGGTGAAAAATAGGAAAAGGTTTAATTTACTCAATCGCTATTCCCCGCCCCCCTTTTACTAGTCACCGCCCCCCTCCCCCCATTTACTCTTTTGCCCTTAACCCTTTTTCAGACTCTATCTCTCTAAACTTTCTATCTCTCTAAATTCCCGAAATTTCAACGATCGATTCGAGCACCGAAAAAAATCCGAAAAAATGTCGAAAAAATCCTACGGCCTCGGCAAAGCATTCTTCTCTAGCA
>BKCP01005738.1:690987-731288 GCA_008636005.1 Striga asiatica
CAAACTCTCAATATACATTCCGAATTTTTTGGGTAGTAATAATAATAATAATAATAATATTAATATAGACTATCAGTCGAGTGCGAAATAGTATTTACACAAATAAAAAAATAACTTAAGGATTCAATATGCAGACACAGAATTATGTACGCAAACTATTGGATCGAAGTTATGGAGCCGTATGGACAACTGTGGCACCACCAAGTAGGCCCTTATCAGTAAGAATGCTACTTAGTGACGAAAATGGAAATGGGAAATGGGTAGTTCCAGTCAATAATATACCTGAAAACTGGAAACCTGGAGATATATATGATTCAGGAGTACAAGTGATGGCCTGATGCAAGAATGACCTACTATTGTTCAATTATTTTCTGTTTTTTACGCTTTCTTGACTTTCCTTCCCGTCCTTTGAATTAATTTATCTTACAATATTGTTTTATCGAAAGTAGGATTTGTTAAGGTGTTTAAAAAATCCTTGTTTATCCATCTGCTGAATAAATGAAATATAATAAATGAATTAAGGAAATGAAAGTTCAAAGTTGTCGATATTAATACAAATCCTTTCGCTGCAGTATGATAATATTATCAAGCATTTAGCTATTTGAGAAAGTTGAAAACGTTGCAAGTATGATTTATACAGATTAAGCAAATTCACTTTTGCTTCACTTTTTCCTCATAGAAAATGATATTAATAATAACAGACAGTACAAAAAGAGCAACACGCGATACTCCCCGAAAAAAATAACAATAATAAGAAGCAAAGCATGATCAAAAAACTCACCTGAGATATTACTCAAGATTCAAAGGCAGAGTTGAACTTAAAAAATTTCTGGCCAAATCCAGAAGCTGTCGAAAGTTCAATCAGACACTGTAAAAAAGAATGAACAGGATCATCATGAACAGAAGCAAACATAATAAACAACGTACTTCATGTTCTAATATAAAAATATTTTCGCAATACATCAAAAGAAATTGGAACTTAATACCAGTAAATTATCCAGACGAGAGTTTAACTAATAAAACAAATTTGATCCCTGAAAATCGTTTTGTTGATTTTTAGATGAAGTTGATTGCTGAAATGCTTCGTTAAAACCCATACTATAAGGATACATAAACTTAATGACCAATTTAGTTAAATCAGTATATTAACTGAAAGTCAAGAACTCCAACTATACGGAAGAAAGTATGACAGATCAAATCATAGTTGGCCAGCTCAAATGCGGTCTAACTATTGAATGCTTAGAGTAACATAACGATGATCAAAGAACTTATACCTGTCCACACTGCCATGACTAGCATCTTTCAACTCAATCACATGCTCATGGAAAATATCTGGAGTTTAATCATAACTCAGTCATGACAAACTCCAACAAAATTACAACGAGTGAGCTGTGTTGGTCCAATAATTTGCCAAGCTTTTGTCCTCGCGAGCCCAAAATACTTAAGGCCAAGTTATCAGAAGCCCCACAGAAACTAAACTCATATTCAACTCCCAATTCCTACACACACTTCCAGTTAGGCATGTTGCATGAGCCTTTCATCAAACCATTCATCTTTGCTCGTCTTAAGATCTCAAAAGAACTTTCGTTGGGCAAATGGCCATCGATGGCCATCACTTTAAACAGATACATGATCTCCCTAAACATCCCTCTCATGTACATCGCTTTCATTATCGTCTTGTAAATAAATAAATCAGGAATAAAACCATCCTCTCTCATCTTGTCTCGAAGTTCAAGGGCAAATGGTATCTTGCCTTCTCTGCAAGCGCCATAAATGAAGCAACCATAAGTGCCGACATCGGGTTTCAATTTCCTGCCATTCATCTCCTTTGAAAGCTCGTATAAAAGAGAATTCTTGCCCACACGTACAGAGGCACGCATTAGAATATTATATGAAGCCGTATCAGGCAATACCCCATTTTCTTGAAAATAGTCGAGCATTTTTAATGCCATCTCGAGTTTTCGCTTCTTGCAGAGCCCGAGAAGGAGGGTGTTCAAAGTAACCGTGTTAGGCTTAGGGCCCTTAACCACCATAGACTCCACCAGCTTCAAGCACTCGGAAAAATTGTCAGTCGAACAATAATATTCAATCAGACACGTCAAGCTCATGACATCGCAATTTATTCCTTCACAATCCATACGCCCCAAAATCTGCCTGATCACGGATGAATCTCCGAGTTTACACGCGGCCGACAAAATCGTGTTGAAGGAAATTAGATCAGGCCCGTTATCAGGAAACTTCGCAAAGTAAAACAACTCTAGAGCCTCATCCATGTTTTTCTCCTCACAAAGCCCTTTTAGAATCACATTGTAAGTTGTATTAGTCGGCCGAAACAAACCCTTCTTGATCATACTCTGCATCAGATACAAAGCATCTCTTGAACTACCATCACAGCATATGGATTGCAGGTATATATTATAAACAACGTCATCTAGAGAGCAGGCCTTCTTAACAACATTGAACAGCATCTTATTGGCACAATCCACCTTGCCCCTTTTTAACGGGCCTCCAGCCAAAGCAGCATAAGTGTACACATCAGCCACCAAACCCTTTTCACCAGCTACTCGAAGAAGGCCATCGATTTCAACCATCCTGCCTTGATAACTAAGTTCACGGAGAATTATATTGTACGTGACCAGATCAGGATCACACCCATTTTCCTCCATCTTGCCTAAAAGGATGAGTGCTTCATCAACTTTACCGTCATCACAGAGAAATTTAACGACTACAGTATAAGTTACTAGACTAGGCCTACAACCAACATTCTCCATTACATTCAAGCAATGAAAAACTTCATCCCAGAGCTTTTCCTTACTAAAACCGTAAACCAAAGCAGTGTACGAATGCACACAGTGTACAAAACCTTTCTTTTCTAACAAACCGAAAAATGATAGAGCAGTGTAAGTCTGGTCAGACTTACATAGATTCCATAGTATGGGATTGTAAAGAGACCCTCTGCATAAGTGTCCCTTACCTGAAAACAAGGAGAAGACAGAATACGCCTTTTGGACCATCCCCTCAGTACAAAGACCCTGGATCAAGGCACCCGTATCACAATGACTTGGACAAAAGTTGGAACTAAACATAATATCGAACACTAAAGCTGCATCTTCTACACTCCCTGCTTTCAACAGCTTCTTGAGCAATTTTGAGAAAACTGTAAACGAAGGCAGCCACCCACAATTTATCATTTCCTCAATAACCAAAACTGCATCCTGTAATCCACCGGCAGAAATAATCCCATTCAAGAGAGTGTGATAGGTCAATAAATTCGGGGTAGGCCCAAACCTTTTCATCCCGTTGTAAACCTCAAACACCTCATTCACCAATGCATTACCAGACTTGAAGTAACACCCTATCATCGCATTATAGTCGTAAACAGTCGGTTTTCCTGGTACGTTACTCCTCATGAAATTTAGGGTCTCCAGGGCTTTTGTAATGCTCCCTGACGTGGCATGCTTCTGCATCCTCTGCTGCAGGTCAGTGTAGCTTATCGACTCGCTGACCAGCGTTGAGTTATCATCTGATGAAAAGTCAGCAACTTGAGCGCCGGTACAAAAAGTGGAGATGTTTACTAACTGGGAGCAAAAGTGCAATCTTTGTCTCGTGGGCAATAAATTCAGGGTGCAAGAATGCATTCTTGCGGTAGTCCACAAATTGAGAAACCGACCCTAATTGCATTTCATTAGCTGCTCTCTGACTCTTTTTTTTTTTTTTTCNTTTAGGGCAAAAGTAGAGGTATGAAATCAGCGGTGATACGCATGCTTAAGCTCGACATTGGAAATAGTAAAGGAAAATGTGGCAAGAACTGTCAGAATGGAAGCGTTGGATAACTCATTTTGGGAAAATTTTCTGTGGAAAGCCATAAACCCTAGTGAATGCTTTCCCCAGGAAAACGCAAAACCCTTTACCAGTACGACGTCGTAATTTTGTATGTTTAGGAGAGGGAAGGTTTTGGAATTTCAGCCTCTTGTAAGTTGTAGGCTTGTAGCTAATGCTCTAGTGCTATGACTAACTGATTAATGGGTGCGGTGTGGGCCGGGCCGGTCGAGAGTCTAAGCGGGATTGAATTTTAATCCAACCCAACAATATTTAACTTATTTTCATAAGATTAGCGCTATTTGATATATTTACTAAGAGTGTGATTGGTTGGCAAAGGGTTATTGGGCTTGATATAATCATCTTGATTTTAGCAAAGGTTATCTCACAATTTACCTACCCCATTAACTCATTTGGTTGAAGAATGATTATTATAACCTTTAAGGCTAGATTACTTTTTTGCCCTTTATTTACAATTAAATTTTCAAATCTTGCCCTACTCCAAAATTTATATTTCTTTTCATATTATTGCAACATTCATAAAAGTTCAAATTTCTCCTAACTTGTGAACAGAGACCAAACTTTAGAAACAAAAAACGAAAGATGGATAATGGCCATAAAACACAAATTAATCGAGTAGCGGCCACGGTAGAGGAGCTGCGCCGGGTTTTGGACTCAGGACACTTGATTATTTGTTGTTTGGTGTAATGCCACCACTATTTTTCTCCTAAATTCAGAGGCGATGGACGACTTCCGGCTAGGGGAGGAAGAAGTCGTCGATGTTCCGCTCCTTGGCGAGGGATTCGGAGGAGGGTTTGATCTTTGATTTGGGAATTTTTATCTTCAAGTTAGGGTTGGAGGAGGATGAGGCATGGTGTTCTGTTGCAGATCGGCGATGAGATTGCTTCTGGCGGCGGAGGGATTTGGCCTCGACCTCGCGTTTCTCCTCGTCGCGGAAGTGCAGGAGGCGCTTCGATTTCGGAGCGGCTTGAAGAATTTCTCGCAGTCGATGTCCTCCGCGAGGCTCTGTCACTTTTTTATAAGCTTCTTCTTAAGGATGTCCATGGTTTTTGATGCGGTAACTGTTGGCAGGAGATTTTTTATGCAGAGATTTTTTTTTCCGTCGATTTAGGGGCTCGGGTATGTGGAGGAAGGAGGGCTGAGGCTGATTTTGTAAATTGAAAAGTAATATTACACATCCCACCAAAGAGGTGGTATACATAATACTGAAAATTGCTAATGAAATCCAGTGTAGAAAAAGAACCTTGCAAGGAAGGCTAACCGACTTGGCCCTATTTCCCGAACTGCTAAGATAATTTAGCACGCCATGACTTATTTCCAAGGTTTACTTATTAGAACAAAACATGGTAATATGATGGATATAGTATAAAATGGTGTGATATCAAGCCTAATCCATCTAACCAATCACACCCTAAATATATATACTAGCATTATTATAATTTGAATGACCAATTATAAATCTTAATATCATATATTTATTTATTGAAATTATGAATATTATAACAAATTTATTGTTAACCAGTTTGGATATTTTAATATTAGCGCATCTATAAGATAATGTAAATTACTTATTTGTTGAAATTATAAATATTTTAAATATCTATTGTATTACTTTTAACACGTCTGTTTATACCACAAATTCTCGAGCCGCTCGACCGCTCCTCCCGAACCGGGTTGAGCCTCCTTGATCGTCGGTACCTGCAAACCACGCCGGGGTGGTCCCGGCGTGGACACTCCGACGCTCAAGTCAGTGGTGGTGTTTTGGAGAGAAAACGATAGAGTAACGAGATAATGTGTGTATGTGTGTTGTGTAAAATGAATGAACCTATTCCTTTTATAAGTGAGGTCATGCGCAAGTCGAAGAGTTCTTGTTGGTCTAGAAGTCTTCCTCGTGTCTATCTCTAAACTAGGTCAAAGATATCCAGAATTTCATAGTCCTTATCACTCTAAACTTCCTTGTGACTTGGCCAAGCCACCTCCAGGCTCTGGTCCCCTCGGTAGAACCCTCTGGCTGAGGTGTCTAGGTGCCGAGGTGCCTAGCTGCCGAGGTGCTGAGGCGCCTACCTGCCGAGGTGCCTAGCTGTCGAGGTGCCGAGGTGCCTAGCTGCCAAGGTGCAGAGGCGCCTAGCTTACCAACCTTTGGTACTCCGCCTAGCTAGTCCTCGCCTAGCTCCCATTGGTACTCCGCCTAGCTAGTCCCCGCCTAGCTAGTCCTCGCCTAGCTCCCATCGGTACTTCGCCTAGCTAGTCACAGCCTAGCTAGTCCTCGCCTAGCTGTTTGAACTCCGCCTAGCTGACCAACCTTTTGTATGCCACCGAAGTGCTCATGCCAAGCTAGCCCCTTGCCTAGCTCCTATTCAGTGTAAATGTGATCAAACTCGGATCACAACCGGTCCTCCATGAACCTCTACTTATGGCCATATCATCTAGCCCCCCCATTTCTTAGACAAACCATCACAGCTTGGCTTAAGAAATAGAAAAATTACTCATGTCGCAGCAAGTGGTCACACCCAGATTGAAAATCTCATCGGTCGCCTATCATAATCATGTTGATCTCATTCGGACTTTTCGCCGCCACGTGAACTCGCCTACGAAGTGCCGCGGCATAACCCTTCGCGTTCAATGCCAAGCTGATCTGCATGAGGTGTCGCACCCGACGCTCCTCGTTGCTGAGAGGCCGAGCTGACGAGCTGTAGGATGACGAGGTGCGCGTTGCACCGGCGTGCTGTGACACACGACCGACGGAGCCGGGAAACGATGAGGTGGCGTATGCTGAGCTCAGAAGCGACTAGGTGCACGTCGCGCCGGGCTGCAGATGACGAGCTGAGAAGCGAAGAGGACGCGTATGCCGAGCTGGAAAGCGACAAGGTGCGCGTCGCGCCAAGCTGTCGATGCCGAGCTGGGAAGCGACGAGGTGCGCGTCGCGATGCCGAGCTGGGAAGCGACGAGGTGCGCGTAACGCCGAGTTGCCGATGCCGAGCTGGGAAGCGACGAGGCGAGCGTCACGTTGGGCTGCCGATGACGAGCTGGGAAGCGACAAGGTGACCGTCACGCCGGGCTGCATATCCCTGTGGTGAGCTGCCGGACATGCCGACCACCTCGTGATGCCGAGCTGCTGACTACGCCGGCTGTCCCGTGATACCCTGACACCAAGTGCCGAGCTGATCGCGTGGAGACACCGAGGGTGCCGACCACCCACAATGCCGATGCCGAGCAGCCGAGGGTGCCTACCTGCTGAGGTGCCAAGCACCGAGCCACCCCGCGCCGCCCTGCCTAGCGCCGAGCTGCCGAGCTCATGTGGTCTTCAACCAATTTTTGCACCTTTCTCTTGCCTTTTGCTTACTCCTCACCATCTCTTTATTCTTGAATTTTAATGAATGCACCTAGGCTTATGTGCTTGGCTACCCATCACCTCCTCACATGCTTTCACCTCCCCACCATCTTGAATGTGACATAAAGCAACTTGGTCCCCAAGCTTCATCCTCCTTAGATGTGTTGAACAACTTTTGTGACTTTTACTATGTAACGGTAAAAACTCGCTTTGTCGTATACCTTTGTAAGCTCAATGCATCGTGTTTTTCTTTTCTATCTTTTGTGAACCGACTTCACTTATTGATATTTAACATCATGTTCTTAATGCAATGTCTACATATCGCCGTTACTTGTTTCAAACGCCGCATACTTACACAATTCATTATTGCATAAGTAATCATATTTTCTCTTTCGTGACGAGATTCATTCACCAAATCTTGCAAATACTTAGCATCGTGACAATGGGCTTTTGCACCAACACAATTATTGCTAAGTGCTTCAAGACCCGTATACACTTCACACGGCGGCCCTGCGAAGTCTTAGCTGGAACTTAACCGGCTTAGACCCTACGGTGGTCGTCGTCGAGCCCTGTGAGATACAATTAAGACTTACAGGCAAGATTGACATGCTTGCGCCCTACAAAGGTCGTCGCATAGCTCCGCAAGCTTAGATGAGACTGACAGGCTTGTGCCCTACAGAGGTCATCGCCTAGCTCCGCGAGCTTAGGTGAGACTAACAGGCAAGGTCGCCCTACAGAGGTCGTCGCCTAGCTCCGCGAGCTTAGGTGAGACTGACAGGCTTGCGCCCTACAGAGGTCGTCGCCTAGCTCCGCGAGCTTAGGTGAGACTGACAGGCTTGCGCCTACAGAGGTCGTCGCCTAGCTCCGCGAGCTAAAGTGAGACTAACAGGCTGGCGCCCTACAGAGGTCGTCGCCTAGCTCCGCGAGCTTAGGTGAGACTGACAGTCTTGCGCCCTACAGAGGTCGTCGCCAAGCTCCGCGAGCTTAAGCGAGACTAACAGGCTTGCGCCCTACAGAGGTCGTCGCCTAGCTCCGCGAGCTTAGGTGAGACTGACAGGCTTGCGCCCTACAGAGGTCGTCGCCAAGCTCCGCGAGCTTAAGCGAGACTAACAGGCTTGCGCTCTACATAGATCATCGCCTAGCTCCGTGAGCTTAAGCGAGACTAACAGGCTTTCGCCCTCATACATTCCACACAAGAAAAGAATCAAGCTGATAAAACTTCAAATGCAATCTTATTACTCATCTCGCCGAAAGATCATAAAAACAAACGAAAGCAATTAAAATGACATATCTCCAGCTATGCATAATATTTCTTCAATTGTAGTATGTTCCACAGTCGTGGCAACAACCGTCCCTCTATCAATTCAACTTCCATCAGCTCGTCTTGGGAGCTCATCCCCAACTCTTGTTTCTTTTCTCGGTGGGAACACTCAGGTAGGTCATCATTCCTTCTTTTGTTCTGCGCCTCGGCTGTCTTCAATGTGACCTCATAACACCGCCGAGATTGTAGCTGGTCTTCTGCCACCTCTCCAACCTCATTCCCTACGGGAAACTTGACCTTCATGCAATAAGTTGACACAGCAGCCTGGAATGAGTTCAAGCTAGGCCGCCCCAGTATAATGTTATATGCCGAGCTAGCATCAACGACCAAGAAACGGACCCTCTTCACACTCCTCAGAGGTAACCTTCCCAACGCCATAGTCAAACTGACTTCGCCAATGGGGCGAACTTGGCTGCCGCTAAAGCCATAAAGAGCAGTGTGGACTGGCTCGATCTTCACGTCTAACTCCATCTGCTGTAAACACTTTTTAAGAAAATGATATCCGCCGAGCTCTCTGTATCTATAAGTACCCTTTGCACATCATAGCTAGCCACTTCTGCGGTGATGACCAATGCATCATTATGTAAGATAACAAGATCCTACACATCTTCAGCTCCAAACCTTAAAGTAGCCGAGCTTACCTGTAGCTGCACCTCGGCCACCTTGTCAACCACTCTTTTCCCTCGGTAAGTCCTCTTCCTTTCCCTATGTGAATCTCCATCCGTAGGACCCCCCGCGATCATGTGTATTATGCATTTCTTGACTGGCCTGTCAGGTTGCTCATCAGTCCTCCTTCGCTTGTCACCTGATTCGTACCCCTCGTGGCGATCTTCCTGGCGCTCTTTATCCTTGATCACGAATTCTTTTAAGTGACCAGCCCTAATGAGCCGCTCAATTTCATCTTTCAACTCTCGGCAGAAATTGGTAGAGTGACCATAATCATGGTGGTACCGACAATATCTATCATTTCCTGCTGAAAATTTACGCGGTGGGGGTAGAGGCTTGGGTTGTGCGAGCAATTTGTCCTCCCCCCGCTCCTCCATCATCTCCAGGATCTCTTGCTGTGGCGCATTAAGCAATTTGTAATGCTCATACCTCGGACCCCTAAACCGATCCTCACCTGTAGACTCCTTAGAGGCAGCTCGTCGATCACTCTGTCGAGGCTTCTCATCTACCTGCTTAGCCTTTGTTTTGTCAATAGAACCGGGTGGCCTCTGGTGGAACCAGTCTTGTGCTGAGCCCTTCAAGGTAGTTAAGAAAGCCCGACAACTAACCGCATCACTGTATCGGTGCAGGACCGCTATGTTGTCGAACGACCTCAGGTGTCTAGCAGGATCTGCCGACCCATCATATGATAGGCTCAACTCTCTGAAGTTATTTGGCAAGTCTCCACCTCTCACCTCTTCCGAAAAAGGATGACCGTGCGACCTGCCCACCCTTCTCCCTGGGAGTCGGGCTTGCATCTCACGCATTTGTTCCGCTAGTCTTTCCAGAGTCAATCCCTCCTGATGCGCCACCAAGGGTCGAGATGTCACCGACCTATCGCCATCCTCATCCCCCCTTTCGCGCTGGTGGGTTTGGTAGGGTGCAAGGACAACTGCTGATGCACGGGCTGCCTTAGCGCTTCATTAGCTCGCCGATCAACCTCTTGAGCCCGCCGTATTGCGTCTGCTATGATCCTGTCCAGTTCCGCCCTTGTCAAATGTATCGTTTGATCTCCTCTTGCCGTCGAGGAGTTGCCTGGGGGGTTGGTTCCTCCTGCTAAGACCATCTGTTGATCGTTCAGTTGGGTGGTCTCTCCTGCCAAGACCATTTGTTGATTGTTCAGTGGGGTCACTTGACCCGTGTTCCCATCAGGGACCTGGCCGACCTGGCCAATTCCTCCACTCATTGCACCGCCGAGCTCCTTCTCCTTGTTGGTCAAGCCACCCGATTCTCCTGGGTTCGCCAAACGCCCTTGAGTTCTTGGTGGCGGTGTCGGGGTCAACGTCTCCTTGGGGGTAGTAGGCGACGGCGACCACCCGGGCGGCGGCCCTGTTCCAAGAGCCCTCTTCGTCCACGCCTCCTTCATATCCTTCGTCAAGTTCTTCTTCAAGTTATCTCCTGCCATGATCCCCGTTGCCCTCCTTCTTCTTTGGTGAGAAAAAACAGCCTATGATACTCTGGTAGAAGACTGAGACTTCCCCACAGACGACGCCAATTTGTTATACCACAAATTCTCGAGCCGCTCGACCGCTCCTCCCGAACCGGGTTGAGCCTCATTGATCGTCGGTACCTGCAAAACACGCCGGGGTGGTCCCGGCGTGGACACTCCGACGCTCAAGCCAGTGGTGGTGTTTTGGAGAGAAAACGATAGAGTAACGAGATAATGTGTGTATGTGTGTTGTGTAAAATGAATGAACCTATTCCCATTTATAAGTGAGGTCATGCGCAAGTCGAAGAGTTCTTGTTGGTCTAGAAGTCTTCCTCGTGTTTATCTCTAAACTAGGTCAAAGATATCCAGAATTTCATAGTCCTTATCACTCCAAACTTCCTTGTGACTTGGCCACGAAACCACCTCCAGGCTCTGGTCCCCTCGGCAGAACCCTCTGGCCGAGGTGTCTAGGTGCCGAGGTGCCTAGCTGCCGAGGTGCCGAGGCGCCTACCTGCCGAGGTGCCTAGCTGCCAAGGTGCAGAGGCGCCTAGCTTACCAACCTTTGGTACTCCGCCTAGCTAGTCCTCGCCTAGCTCCCATTGGTACTCCGCCTAGTTAGTCCCCGCCTAGCTAGTCCTCGCCTAGCTAGTCACAGCCTAGCTAGTCCTCGCCTAGCTGTTTGAACTCCGCCTAGCTGACCAACCTTTTGTATGCCACCGAAGTGCTCATGCCAAGCTAGCCCCTTGCCTAGCTCCTATTCATTGTAAATGTGATCAAACTCGAATCACAACCGGTCCTCCATGAACCTCTACTTATGGCCATATCAACGTCAAAATTATATTTTTTAAATTATCCATGCAATACAACATTCATGTTGTTTATCCCCAAGAGTAAATATAAAATTTTACCGAAACGATTTAGTCAAATTCAGTTAAAAAAGTATAGATACACTTCACTGGAAGCTTCTAAGTAAAATACAAATTCTAAAATAATACTCGTCAAGAATTTTAAACTGGTTTAAGGTACTCCAAGAAAAGGAAGAAATATGTCTAAGATTTGCATTTGACTAAAGTTAAACATCCACCTATTTGTTACATCTGATTTTTTTTTTTAAACGCGAGTGGAGTCAAGGATAGGGGTATGAAGTGCACTATTATTTAAAACATTTTATAAAAATATCATAACATGCAATTGATGTGGAAAACAAGCTTCATAGCATGATATGCACTAAGTCATAACAAATTATATAACATGAGATAGTTTAAACACGCAGGTCAGTTTTCGTGTAAACTAGCACTTATCTCTGAAAACGGATTCTAGAGGTGGCTCTCTGATGAATCACTTAGAATCCGTCTCAAAAAACTTCGTCAGGGAACCACCTCTAAATTGAAAACAAGCACTTGTCTTTGAAGACAGATTCTAGAGGTGACTCCCCCATGAATCACTTAGTTCTTTGAAACATTTTAAAGGTGGTTCTCTTACGAAATGTGTAACACCCCGCCTACTATTACTAAAATCAGAGTAAATTTCTCGCGCTTTATAATTTGAAAACACTGATTTAATTTTTCAAAGCTCTTATTAACTTTTTCGAAATCACTTTAACTTTAATTGCGGGATGCTACTCAACTTTAATCTATATCTCTTTATCTCTTTTAAACTATTACACATGAAACCAAGTAAAATTCATTCTAGAATTAAGGCTATGAAAAATACTGGATTTAAACATGCATAGTCTAAAAGTCTGAAATCTGAAATACAAGTCTGAAATATGAAAAACAGTAATGCGGAAGCAAATACAAGTTCAAAAATCACAAACAAACATAAATAATCCAAACATGTTCAATTATACTACATGACATGCTATCTCAAAATATCCTTAAGCTTGACCACCACCACACATCAGCTCACGCGCCACGCGGGACTTCGTCACCTGAAAAATGGTTAGTGGGGAGGCGTGAGCATAAAGAATCCACGTGCTCCGTCGGAACCAACACTGAATATTAAATAAATTGGCTAACTATAACTATCGATAATCCGGTACTCATGTGCACACTCCGGGGGTCCCCTCCCACAGAAATCTAGAAAAGGCACTAATCACCCCATCTGGACGCTAGACTTAGAACGGGCCCTAATCACCACACGTCCAAGTCATAACTGTAATCTTGACCAAGATGGGATCACTCATCCGTCTCGGTCCTCAATCTACTCACACACATACCTCAGACAGGATAAACAATTAAAAGCAATGAGATACATAGTACAGGGTCCCCACCTGGAAGCTGGTGCAATGTAGATGCTGGAATAGATGTGTAGCAGATGGAGGCTCGACTCTCCTCAAGTTACAAAATATTTGAGAAAAATATTCTATGTACTATGCTCAATCTGAAAAACTCGAATCTTAATATCTGATCTAACTAGGTTCGCTCACTCGGTTTTAAAATCATTTAAAACTCATTTTAGAAAATTTACGAGCTAATTTAAAAATTTACTGTCTTGAGGCTTACTAGAGTTCTCGAAAATATTTTTTTCAGGAACTAAATTCTGACTTGATCTTAATCTGACTTGATTCGGAAAAATACTGAAATCTCGGTTCACGCTCCAACTGATGTTTCGAACTGAAACTCCTAAAGCGTCCGGACTACCTGGACTGATTCGGCTGAACTGGAAACTTCTCGAACCATCCAGACTATCCGGACCGATTCGACTGAACTGGACCGGCGGCTCGCTCAGAACCGGCCGGTCGCTCGTTGGCTAGGTGCGGTTCGGCTCAACTGTGGTCCGGGTTTGGCGTAGCAACTCACGGGAACGCACAAACAGGGCTGACACGATTTTGCCGACGCACGGGCTTTAAACGGTGCCATGGCCGCTGGCGCAGGGGTGCGCTTGGACCACGGCTTACGGAAACGGCGTGTTGACGGGTAGGTTGAACGGACTCACGGGCGTTTGGTAGAGTGCAGGGGCACGGCTCGGTCGGACTCGGTGCACGGGCACGCACTCGGTGGCTCGGCTCCGATGAAAAGAAGAGAGTGGGACACGTGCGGGACATTGATACGCGTTGTGGATGCGTGCTAATGCATGCCGGTTGGTTGGCTACGCTCGTTACGAGGCACACGACCTGGGTAGCCTTCTTAGGCTCAGTTACAGTCTCGCCGGTTGATTGACCGCATCTCCAACAACCCAAGGATTCATTAATAACCCTATGACATCTAAAGTCATTTATAAGCTACTAGGGTTCATGTCTAAGCCAATGGGATAAGGGTTTTAGCCAATATACCTCAAAATGGACTCAAACTGAAAATAGGAAAAGAGGGCTAGCTAGTGAAAGAGACTCTGCTTGCTGCTGGGGCGGCATGCGTACGCGCGTCTACTGAGGATGCAGGCGGTACGGACGCACGGGGCTGGGCTCGATGTTGGTTGCGCGAGGAGGCGTACAGACGCCTGGGTGGACTGAGAGCTCGCGGATCTGGTTTGGAAGTGTGTGTGAGTAGCGGATCTGACGCTCATGCAGCTGGACGCGTACGGACGGTGCTGTGGGGCTTCGAAGGAACGACAGCAAGCTGGAATTGTGTGCTGCTGGACGTCGCACAGAGCTGGGAGTCGACTCGGCTGGGAAGAGAGCGACGTGAGCTCGGGCTCGCAAATGATGGCTCGATGGTGTGCTAACCGAGGGTTGGGCGCGAGCTTGCAACGGGACGTCGTGGACTAAGGCTAGACAGCATGGGCTCGGCTGCTCGATGTGGTGCGTGTGATGCGGCTCGGGTAAGGAACGCTGGCTCGAGTTCTCGACGTGGTGAGGCTATGAAGGGCTCGGTTTTAATACTAGGGGCTAGGAGGAGTATTTTGCTTTTCATATTTCTAGATCTAGGATTTGCTCTTGAAGTGTAGAGGTGTGTGGATGAAGATGAAAGGGTGGCTAAGGTAGGTAGTGTGATATTTATATGTAGAACACTAGGGTTTTGGTAGGTGGGTAGGAATTGGGCTTAAAATTTAAAATGCTACTTGGGTTTGGACGATGTATTGACTTGGGCTTAGTAATAAAATGTTCGGGCCAATTAAAATATAACGGGATTTGGACTAAAAAAATTGATCGGGCCGAATAGATAAAATAATTAGTGGGCTCGATTTTTGTATTTGGGTCGAATTACATGGACCGAAATATTGGGCTGAAAATAGCTATTTTGGGCCAGTTTTCGATTTGATTTGAACTCGCTCGAAAAATTATTGGGCCGAGGCACGGCTCGTCCGGGCTTCGGCCCGACTTAAATAAATTTCTAATTTTTCCAAAGCTCGGTTTCATCTTAAAAATAAAACCGATACTTTGGCTAACTAAATTCGATTTTTAAAATTAAAAATCGAATAAATTATCCATGGCTTAGACTAACATTTAATACTCTATTTAATGCAAATAATAATAAATAAAGTCATCAAATAAGGAACTTGCTATTTATGGATATAAAGTTGAGCTCCATAAATACTCAAAATATTCGAGGTGTTACAAAATGCTTTTTTGAAAGATTTTAGAGGTGACTCATGCACGTAGTACTTAGTTCTTTTAAAGATTCTAGATGTCCAAAGCACTTAAGATTGGCTACAGATTAAAACCAGTTTTGATTGAACGCATTTTTTTTTATATACTCTTTAACTCAAAATCCAACTCAAATAAGTTGAATTCCACTCTTCAATACATCAACATAATTAAATAATAACAATCAACCATCCTCATACATCACATTAACTTTAATTCAATATTCATTTACTCATATTTTTAACTATCTATTATTTCAAGTAACCTCTTTTATACTTTTCTATCACACCAACTTTAATCATTATATTTTAAATCTTATTTAAATACAAACTAGAATCTTACTGAATCCTCCACTCAATCAACTTTATTTAAAATTAACTCATTTTAACTCAAAATCCAATCAAAACCACTCAATCTTTAAAATTAACTCATTTTGAAGATTCTGGCAATGGCTCTCGCACGTAACACTTAGTTCCAGCCCTTTTCTCAGATAGCACAAGTATCATCAAATCTCATTTTTTACCAAAATCAAAGATTGAGATATACCATGTATGAGAATCAACACAAAACACATAACAATCTACAAAACTAGGTCATTCCACTAAGTAAATGAAAGTGAATAAAAGAAAAAACTAAAACCTGTAAGAGGTAGACCAATCAACCATATAAGCACACGAAATTCACAAAAACCTACCCCACACTCAAAGCAATGTTCTCATTATTGACTGAAAAGTAGAGGGAAAAGCAAACACATAGGGAAAACTTATCTAATAAATAGGTCCAACAAGAAATAGAAACAAAATCCAAAAATAAAATATATAAACAAGAAAAGTCACAAAATAAAGAAAAATGTAAGAAAATGCAAACTCAAGATTAAATGTTGAAGTTCATAAAGGGTCCCAAAATGGATGAAGCATATCGAAACGAGTCTCCACACATGCTCGAACTCATAGGTAAGCAAAGCACCAACTCCATAAGTGGGCACAAGTACCTAACAAAAGAGACGACCATATGCCAAAATATTAATTTATTCAAAAGCATAATAAAAAAGCATAAAAGAAAATAACTTAAGAAAGCAATAAAATAACTTAGGTTACCTTCCATGAAGTGCTTATTTAATATCATTACTTGACGAAATCAAAGTCGAGTAAACCGAGATCCACAGAGAAGTGATGATCATGCCACATTTTTGTATTCTCTAACAGTGGAAGGATTGGTAATAAGGAATATAAGGCAGACAAGGTGGCTTCAGGTGGCTCTTGCAAAGACTAGCATGAACACCAAAATCACTAGAAGAGAGATGTCTTCTGCCTCATAGCCATAGTGAACCTTCGGGAATATGAAAACATTCATGGAGCAACTCGAGCTAAAGTAGGTCATCTCAACACACAAGATGGCAGCTAAAAAGATACAATTAACTTGTCACTCTCCAACTAGACATATACCTTAAACGTTGGATTAAAAAAAAAAAAAAAAGGGAACACTCTTTTAACATCATTAGACAAATGAAAATTAAATAATTATAAATATCACATATAATCATAAATGAGACTTAGAGCATGTTTGTTAGCCAAGACAGGATTAGATAATTTTAATCTTTGGACACGAGATTGGGGTGTAGAGATATATACCATCTCGTGTTTGTTAGGGATGATTCATGCAAGATGAGATTATTTATTTACTATGTGTTGTGTGTTTGTTTTCCTAGATCCAAATTATGATAAGAACCACATTTACATATTTGCCCCCTTTATTGTTTTGCATAACTTTCATTAATACTTACACGTAAGTGCAGTTTTGTTTTTTATTTCTTTTTTATTTTTTTGTTTGATATTTTTGCATGGCCTTGGTTTGTACATTTTATTCCTTCCGTCTGTTTTCTTCTGGCTCAAACACATATCTATAAACAGTCTTTTATTTAATTAAGATGATGCCATCTTGGTTTTTAGCATTGTGAATTTTTTAACTCATTTTGCAATATCTTCTTCAATGCATTAATCATGCAAAATAGAAAAAAAAAAAAAAAANCTGTGTAACCCCGTGACCTATTCCCTTCCCTATTCCTCTCTTACTGTCAATCAATCACCCATGACAAATGCATGTTTGTGCTTGAAGACAAACTGGAATCTGGGGATGGAGGGTCTGATCATCTTTTAAAAATTTGCATGACATGCAAGAATCTTTTAAACATCATGGCCCTCATTGACTGTGATTATGTGGCGTACAAATGAGTTGGTTTTTATTTTACAGGGAATCCAATGTGTAAGATAGTAATTGTAGACAAACATTTTCACTATAAAACCCAAACACATCCTCATGCAAAATCGTTAATTTACTTCTGAAATTTTTCATTGTTGTTGCAATTTAGACTCAATGCCTTGCCTTTCAACGCCTATAACGCAAGATGAATGCCTCTACGACGGTCTTTGGGCAAAACAGGCCGACAATTTGTTCGTGGACTTGCTAATAAAGTCGCATGTAGTCGAGCAGTGGAGAAATGGTCGTCCCGGAGGTGTGGTGTTCAATTATTGATGTTCTGTTCTCATTGGCGAGCTAGACATAACTTATCGTAACAATGAATTCAAAGAGAGATTCGACTTTCTTCAAAAGCGGTACATTGTCTTTAGTTGGATGCTACGGAAGCCCAGTTTGCGCCGCTGTGTTCAATCGAACATCCTCACCGCTCCGATTGCGGTTTGGGACGATGTGTTCGAGGTAAAGTGACAACTTATTTTTTTTATGTTCAGGTCATATTTATTTTTGCAATGAATAATGATGCATTGATATTTTTATTTGTCTAAATATTACAAATCAAATTTGTACATGACCTAAACTTTGTTTGTGATATTTCAGTCTAACACCTTATAGCGTTGCTTATCAACATTCCGGTGACTCTCGCTGGGAGGACTTGCGTTTCATGTTCGAGGAGATGTACTCTTTGAAGTTGTTCATGACTGCAACTCTACAAGAGAAGCTTTTTTTGCTCTCCCTGCTGTACGAACTAATGTGGTTTCAGACAATTCCTATCACAATGTTTTGCAAACGTTGTGTAGTCGCAACAACTTTTGCCCTTCCCAACAAGGTGGGCCGCATGATGCCTCGTTCGAAAGCTCCGTCAACATGCATGCCTATGTCTTAATTACTAGGGTGGGCAGTCGAACACCATTGCGCATTCCAAGGTCCACCGCATAAGCCAGACCCGGCTTCTTGCAAGGGTTCGTGTAGCAATCCTCACGTTTGAAGTATCTGGATATCTTTAAATGTTATTGTTTCCACTTATGCGCCTAATATAAGTATTCCACATGTGGTTTAGTGTTTTGTGTGTGTTTTGGTGTAAGCTAGATAGACTATTGTTTAATATGTTTTTATGTACCCTGTTTATTAATGTTTGTTTGAAGTATGTCTACCTCAAGTTGAATGCATGTTTTCTGTCTTAAGTGTTGGATAATAAATTTTAATTTATTGGTTTTAGTGGACTTTGGATTTCCTAATAATATTTCGACCTATGAAATAGCAATATGACAATTTTCAACAATACACATAACAAAGCAAAGTTTATAGAAAGTTGTGTGTTATGTTTTCATTTATAAAAAATTGAACAATTTTTCTTTTCTATCAGTAACATCCTAAATGTCTACTAATAAATAGATGCTTTGTTGTTAAGTGTTATTCAATAAACTCTGACCGAAATGACAACATATTACATAAAAATTCGGTTTGGTAAGCACAAAAATACATCAACAAAATATTCATAATTTTTTACCTTAGCAAAATACTTTTGTTACAATACGGTCCATAAGTGTGGTGATTTACTGAATAAAACTACATACACAAAAGATAATGACCATTGGCAATATACTACATACAAAATTTTGTCAGTTACTATATGCCCTAACCATACACAATAGACAACTTCTAGTTTTAGGGAGACACCAACATGAAAGCAAAATGAAGTGACGGTCGTCAAGCACCATATACTAATTATTAGGCCATTAAATAACGCAAAAACATTGTACCACCTTCACGTCGACTTATATCTATCCTGAGTCAACGCAAGACTCGACGTCGTTGTCGATATCCATTTCATCTGGATCCTTGTCCGATTCAATGTGAATCACCTCGACTTAGACGGGGTCCTCCATGTACTCCTTGTCATGTTCTTCCACTCTTGCGTGATCAACTTGTTCATGCACATCATTGGCGCCGCCGTTTATGTACTCAGCCCAGTCAGTCCCGTCAACCCAGTCAGCACCGTCAGCCCCGTTGGGTCTATCGCCAACAACAATTTCCTTATTTGTGTCGTCAAACATGATCGGGTCATCGAATCTTGCGCCGGGCCTCCCTCCATGTCCACATTAGCCGCACCTCCAAGATCCCATAGCTCGACACACTCTTCGTACCATGGGAACCCAACATGACAGAAAAAGGGTTCGAATTCTGTTTCCTATGAACTCAAAGGTGTCAAGGAAAAGAAAAAGTAAATATAAATTTATAGCCAAACAATGTTTGGTTGCGCCATGTATGCATGCATGCCAGATCAAAATTTACTGTAGCAAAAAAAGGTATAAAAAATTAATGAACATGACAAGATAAAACAAACCCGGCCGGCGTATGTCCAATGCATAACATTTACTATAACGAGACCCGAGTCTGCATGCACGTTGACACCGGGAGACCCAAGAAACGTGAGTAACTCTCGGAAGTAGGTAGGTACGTTGACATCGAGAGTTTCACGACAAAGGTTGAAGAAAAGCCGATAACACTCCCTCTCCTCATTGACTGACCACCCCAGGACTCGATACCTCTCCGCAATACGTAGCATGCGTGCATAATGATCCATTGTACAAATTCATATGAAAGTAGATGTAATACACAAAAAAAAAATAAAAAATTTAGGATGAACAACACAAAATAAAAAATTATGTTGTTCAGTACACATAGCCGATCTATAGGAAGAAATTGGACGCACTTTACCTGGGGGTGTTCTTTTTTGGCTGAAAATGAAGTTGACTTTAGCCATTTATAAAGGCCAAATAAATAATGAGACCTCATAAAGGTGTGGTAGAGGTCATTTGGTAGGTTTCATTCAATTAATCATTAATGGCATGTAATTATATCTGATGATGTAGTTTACTCAAGCTCATGTATAAATGTTGAGAACTGATTGTGGGAATGGTAGTTAAGTGGGGCGGTTGGTGCAGGATTTAAAATTTTCTTGGCACAATTTTACTAGTTTTGTAGAGGATTTTATGTGGATAGTATGAAAAAGATGAGGTATATTAATCCACTTTGTTCTCCTTTTTTTATTTTTTATTTTTTTTTGTGCAGAAATATGTTCTATTATGAAAATGTATGTGAAGACAAGATTGTGTGGTTAATTAACGGATATTTGTATACATATTTATAAAGTCTACGGCAATTTCTTTTTCTTTTGTTATTTGTAGTAACTTCCATAATACATAAAATAAAGTAGGCATCAAATATTGTAATAACTCGGCAATGTCTTGTACAGACTTGCCGAAACATCGATAATTGTATGCATCGACATCGTCTTTGATCAATTATTGTTGTCGTTTTTTAATTCATTTGTTTAGTGCTTTTGGTTAGTCTCCCATTTAACAATACTTGATTATGTTCGACATATACTTTGTTACTAATGAATATAAGCTCTTGCTTATGTTCTACTTGCCTAGGTAGTCGATCTGACATTTTGAAGGAAGCCCGTCCATTTTGCTCTCCGATTCTAAGACGATAGTTTTTTTTGCCTCAAAATTTTAAGGTACAAAATGGCAATAAAAAACACAATGGCCAACAAATTCATTATTTCCTCAACGATCAAGACAACTTCGACTTCATCCATATCAATGTCAATGTCTACAACAAGTAGCGAATAAATATGCAGCGGTAAATGAGTAGTTATAAAATACCGAATTATCTGTATTTAAGTACTAGTTGACTCCAAAGTGTCTCATATTTTAACCGAAGCACATTTTAACAGAAACATAAGGACGAGATTTTAACAGAACCCTTTCATGTATCTCATATTTTAACAGAAGGCATTAATTTCGATGCAAATGTTTAGGAAAAATGCAGTGGGGCCCAGCATAATTATCAAATATTTGCAGTGTCTAGGTAATTTGTTAGACAACAAAAAAATAACGTCCATTGAACTTTGCTCAACTCAACCTAACACAAAAAAGTTAAAACACTGTACATAGTCGTACATCTCCTCAGCAATGTCAAAATATTTGACCCCCTTTTAAACTTTTTTCAGTTGTGAAATGTAAACAACAAATACACAAATAAATGACACCCATCTTCTTCAAATTAATCATAAAACCCATTCGATTGTCGTGCTGCCAGAAAGACGTCTCTGATATGGAAGTAACCGTATTTTTCGGCCCCTGCCGCTGTAGAAATAACCACTTAAGCACATACTAGGTATAACCAAAACACAACCAAAAAAAAAAAAAAACCAACAAAAAAAATATAAATAAAAAATATTGATTGTCGCATACCTCATCTAATTGGTGCACAGGCGATACAGATAGCTTAGAGGAAACAAATTTCTTCACCTGATCCGCGTTGAGACGTTTAGATCTAAATCTTTCGTTGCGGCCAGGGAATGGAGAGACTACACTTTCGTACACAAGTCATTTATTGTGGACCACTGCTTTTTTTATGTTCTTGTGCTGGTAGTTGTAAGTGGTATGGTGTAATTTAGTTGTTGACTGTGGTCACTTTAGTTAGATAATTTAACTTTTAGGGCATATCAGGCATTCTCACTTCATTTATTGTACAGAGATGTCCGAATCTTATCCTCCTCGCCTGGCCCAAATAATCCCCAAAAAGCAGGAGTCGGGCACTGTTCATTGCGGGTCTCATCCAATCTATCGGGTCGTAATCTAGGTAAACAAACGTGGGATTTTGGCCAGACAAGGACCTAAATCCTGTCCTGTCTTGGCTAACAAACATGCACTTAGAGTAGTTACTTGAATAGATGAAACTTATGTAAAAAACTAAAGACAAGTACATTTGTGCTATCAATGTTCAATTCCTTTGACCAGTAAATGTCAATCACAAAACATGAGTATTTTGTCATATGAAAATGTGCTATTTTCCCATGAACCCAATTGTTGGGAAATTAATTGAGATGTAAAGAGTAAATTGCAAATTTAGTTCTACATGATTGGTCATGTTGTAAATTCGATCTCCCATTAATTAAATTGTTAGTTAAAATGAGATATAGTTAGCAACTTGAAACAAAATTTGCAAATTGAGAAATTATGATAACTATTTTTTAACTTTCTCTAAAACTTATTGGTTCTAAATATTATATCACCAAGTTTTATCGTTTTTTTAAATCATATAATTCTAACAATATTATCTCACGCTTGTATATTGTATTTACATTTACAATCAAATCTGGATCGATAAGAAATACAAAAGCATATAATGAACCGGAAGTCTAGACCGAACAAGACCACAAATAATGAATAGAAGCTTGTACTACATATAATGAATAGTACCTGTAGTACAAATGTACTACACTAATTATACATATAGCCTCAATGATGGAGAGAGAAAAAAAGGGGATTCATTCATGAAAAAGGAGAAAAAAACATCTCTGAGAGGCATTATTAATATTTTCTTATTTTTGTATAGCTTAATCATGTATTCTTTTCATAAAGAAGATATATCTAAAAGTCATGAATAGAAGATATATTCAATCTATATTTTTAGAACAAATCTATTCGTGCAGGTTGAACAGAGGACACAATTTAGTGTACAGTTCACCCCCTGTTGTTGACATTTTTTAGCATCAACAATAATAATAAAATTATTTATTAAAATTAATTAAAAAATAAAATTATTTATCAATTAATAATTTTATGTTTAATGTAGTTATATGTTATAAGGTAGAAAATTTATTATAATATTAACACATATAAGTCACACAATTAACATGCGTCATATTAAAATATATAATAATATACTCTCTCCTATTTTTATTATTTGTCACTTTGGCTTAATTGATCATTGATAAAATAAATGTCGTTTTAGATATTTTGTTCATATTTTTCTATTTTTAACCTTTCATCTAATGTACAGTATCTCTTCATATTCATATCCCATCTCCATCGTTTCCTATAACATATATTAAATAGGGTTACTATTGTCAAGAAAAAAATCTTAATTAGTGTGTTGCATTTAAATTGATATTATGAAGTCCGTTTGTATTTTACTTTATATATATATATATATATAATACAAAACATCAATAATATATATATATATAATACAAAACAGTAATATATATCCTTATAAATAAAATTTAAATTTATTTATCAAACTAAATTAAATTATATAAAATAAAACTATAAAGTATACTATAAAGTAATAGAAATTGGTATGTATTCTTTTAAAAATGATATTTATTTCAAATCTAATTGGTATGTTGTCAATGTAATAAAAACAAATAATTATTTATCTAAATTCTAAAATTACATATAAAGTTAAAAAACTGTGAAGCACGACTGATACAACACTTGATGTATTAGGCATCTAATTAAGTAAAAAAATTAATCTATTTTACTTAATATTATATAAACATATTCTACACTTATGCATATACTTATCACCATATTATTTCTATTTATTTAAGATATATATTTTTGTACTTATGTAATAGTAAATAATATCGATATTTTTATATGATATAAGTAAAAAAATTCAACACGGGTTGATATTTTCATTTAATGTACAAGTATTTAATTATTATGACTAAAAAATATAATTTGACAATTTAATTAAAACTCAAAGTAATGTTTTATATAAAATTAAATTATTTTAGTTTTTTAAAAAAAATTAATATTTCTTACAAAATTTTTCTAATTCAACACCGTGTAATACACGGGTATTGTACTAGTATTTACATTAATAGCCTACCCGGTAAAATTCCGTTGACTTTCAACGTAATTTAGAATCAAATTTGCAAGATGGTCCCTCTGAAACTAAAGCTTGCAATTTTCTGGATATACAAATTATCTTTTCAAACCCAGTGGATGAGTGCAAGCACCAATGGCGACAGCACTTCCGTCAATAAGATATCATTGCTCTCTCATTCCAAATCTCGCGGTCTTTAGGTTCCCTCTTTCTCAATTATTATATATTTAACACCATATACATATGTATCTGTATATTCGTTGTCGGTTGGATTTTTATCTTTGTGCTTTGGTTTTCGTTGGTTGCAGGAATAATGCTCTCGAATTGTCTGTTACTTCCCATAAGAAACCTAAAATGTGCTGTACCATGAGGAAAACAACTGCTAGTCTGACTGATTCTTCGCAAATTGGGTTTTTGAGGAGGGATATAATGCTCGCAGGATTTTCTTCCTCACTCTCTCTAATTTTGCCAACTTCAGGTGTGTTGAAAAATCCAATTACTTCGATTCTTATTAATTCCTATTTATAAGCTATCTAATGACTAAATTTTGCCAGTTTCTTACAATGTTGATATATTTTCGGAGTTTTAGCATGTGTGTTCTTGAGCTGTTATTTAGTTTTTTGCATTCTTAATTTTTATTTAATGTGTGTTTCCATTTTCCAATGACTATGAGTGGTTTTCTTTCTAATACATAAATGCTAAGTGGGATTACAGTAGCCTAATTATTTTTGAATTTATTTATATTCTAATAAAAATGTCTTCATGTTGAACATGGAAACAATTCTGTCGTTACTCTCACCAAACATCGTTTGAGTAGATGTCTTAATATGGGAATTGATTAGATTCTCCATGGATGTTGCATATGCTACAGGATCTAGTGCTGAGGAAGAGTTGAAAATGGACTTTTTCGTTGATGATATTAATGCTTATTCGTATATGTATCCGAAAGAATTGCCGTCTGATAAGTTTGTCTTCAAATGGTAACACTTACTCTGATGCACAAATTTTAGTAATCAGTGATTTAACTGTTATTTAATTTTTCACTTTTGGTTACTTTATCAACTAATATATAGTTGTTGATTTTTTAAGCCATCATTCCGTAACTCTATGTAAATTTGGGTCATTTTCCAACAATATTGTTTCTGCATTCTGAATCACATGATATAAAATTTAAAGAATGATACTATGCTTTGAATATGAGAATAAACTGTCAAGTGACTAATTTGTTTCAAACAAAGATAAGTCAATGTTTATTGGATTTATTTGAATTTTGTTCCCTACTTCATGATTTTGCATCACTAAATTGTAGGAACCTCACTCTTTTCATCTATTTGAAGGGTGGAATCTAGAAAGCCGGAACGTTATTCTTCAGCTGCACCACTGTCCCGTAAGTCAGCTATTAACATCTTTAATAATGAGAATTATGAAGATCACTTATGTAATCCATCTCATTAAAGTCTGATTATGAGGAAAATCCGATAATGTATTGACATTTTTTATTCTTACTGAAATGAGGCATTACCTAATCAGCTGCGAGCTTACCTATATACTTGTTGGCTATTATACAGCTGATGCACGCCTTCGCATTGTATCCGAGAGGGTTGATTTTATTGATAATCTCATAATCTCAGTTTCGGTATTCAATTTGACTATATTGTTACCCATAATCTGAAAAATAATATATTCAATGTGTTTCACCTGAGACTTTTACTTTCACTCCTTTTTTCAGATAGGACCCCCCAATTCACTTTTCTTGAAATCTAAAGACACAAGTACGTGGAGCGCGAAAGATGTTGCTGATTCCGTTTTAGCTGACAAGTCTGCTCTGGTAATTTGTTCTTATGTTTAACACGTATGGAAGGGTTTTATGTTCTCATGTTGTGAAGATTCGTGTAGTTATGTGGTTGGAAAGTATGTTTAAGATAACTACAAAAACTATCCTTTATATTCGGGATATTAGTTGAAAAAGAGAAATCCAGAAAAAGAGGAACCAAACCTGGGTTTCTTGTAATGTTAGAACTTTTTTTTTTTTTTNTTTTTTTTTTTTTTTGGTAATCACCCACAGGAGTGGTTATTAAGAATAATTGCTACCTGCAGCCCAGCTAAAGTTCACTTCTTTAGGTTGACTGTATTTTAACTACAGCTAAAAGTGCCTTTTTCGATTTTAGACTCTATTTTGTTAGCATTCAGCTTGTTATCTACATCATATTAGTGATAACGCATCTCTTCCAACCTTCTAGCCTCTCCATAGTTAGTTGGTTTATTAATATATGTTTTTAAGATTAAACTGTAATATTTTATCACAGCAAATTAACTTGTAATAATTTATCACAGCGGGTTACCTCAAGTCAACGAATGGACGAAAGTTCAGTCCTTGATGCACATTCTTCCATAGTAAGTTGTATTCTGTAGTAAGTTCTATGGAACAATTTTGCACAAATAGAGCTCAATGTACTTTTCCCTTAGGTTGATGGCGAACCATATTGGTATTATGAATATTTGGTACGCAAGTCTCCAACCAAAAATGTAAGTTATCTTATTTATTAGATAAGTGAGGACGAATACAAAGTAAGGGTAAATTAACCATGATACTACTTTTTTGTTGCTCAGGAGTCGAACCTTTATCGACATTTTGTAGCCTCAACAGCTGCACGTGATGGTAATATATTGTGCTTATATTAGTGTATGCGGTCCACCATTTTGATTTTATTAATTTTTCCCGCTACAAATTCAGAGACATTAAATACAGGATAGTTCCAATTTCTTGAATTGAAACAGAGAAAAGAAATCATTCATTTTTAGCAAGTCCTTTCTGTTCATGAATCCATTCCCATGATTTTATGCTAAATAGATTGCTGCCTTTGGTTTCTTTATTTTTTATTTCCTGGTTAAGTTATTAAAGAATTATTTCACCACAGATTATTTGTACACTCTCAGCGCTTCAACTTTGAGCAAGCAATGGGATAAAGTAAGCACAACTTTTGCTAAGAATCATTGGAATTTTGATTCGTATTATTTTTTATCAATGCATATATATGATGTTTAAGAGAAAATGATTTATTTTGATGATTGTTATGCCTCATTATGCAGATGGGACCTGTCTTGGAGAAGAGTGTGGCGTCTTTTCGGCTTCTCCCTCCTACAGAAAATTATGTACCTCCTTACAAGGATCCCTGGAGATTTTGGTGATGGGTTTGATGTTTTTTATTGGTCATCTCTCGGAATCATGTGTATTTGTAATCAATATTGTTTTCTTGGCTGAGGAAAATCAAACGTTGTAGTTTTTCGGATTAGTTTTGATGCGTAAAACAATTCAGCACTTAGTTTTGAGAGCACTTAGTTTTGAGATCATTAATAGGTTGCCAGAAGATTTGTGATGTGCAGTTGCACCTCAATCAAGTTCTCCTAGAGACCTGCAAAGATGCCGGGAGATTTTCGATAAACATCCGACGCTCAAGTCAATAAAGTGATATAGAAAATTGTATGGAAATATACTGAAAGCTCAGAATATATAAAGTGTGATTATAGAAGATTATTAGCTTCCTGAACAAGTTTCTGCATTGCCAGACTTCCCGAAGGCTTGCCCAACTGCCCAAAAGGGCTATCCGTCAGTTATTAGATTACTCATAGGTTCGTTCGTTGGTTATTTAGCTCATTTTGGTCCGTCCAATTATCTATCTCTTTTATTCATAGCCCTACATGAGTCCCTAGGTCAGCCTACACGTGTCCTTGGGCTCGACCTCTTTTGTAGGTCGGCCTTCTTCCTAACCAGATCATCTATCAATCTATCGAATGCCTGAGCTACTCTTCTGCCGAGCTCATTGTTGTCCGAGCTTGTTATCTGTCAAGTTATATGCATACATGTGTTTGTCCGAACTACCCTTCTGTCGAGCTCATTACTGTCTGAGCTCGTTATCTGTCGAGCTATAGACATATATGTGTTTGTCCGAGCTACCTAACTGGGTCTTGACGCACCAAATACATACGACCATAACAGTGGATTAAACTTATTCCTGCAAAATCGAGTTATGCGAATATAATTCGATTTATGGTTGCGCTTGAACACGCGTTATCACATAAGCTGTAAAATTTGAACTTTGCATAAACGAATTGACTGTGGGCTGTGATACCACTTGAAAGTACTAGTAAAGATCATCGCATATGTGCAAGTCACGAATTAAACTCTGCAATTTAAACCCATACGCAGCGGAACTAAGCTTTAGCGAAGAATACTTACGGCTTGAAAATTCGCAGACTCTGAGACGTTGTAGATTATGGAGATCGGATGAATCCACTCATCGAAATCGCCTCTTAGGATGTGTCGGAGTCACAGGGAACGTGCTTGTAGCAGTCATGAGTCACGATTGGCACGGGTCGCTCGGTCGCAGTGCAGCGTGCGGACGCTCGGGTCATGTACGGGACTCCGCGAGGATGTCGCGGGTCGGTAGCGTACACGGGTCGCCTGCGGGTGCTCGCGAGGATGTCACGGGTCGATGGTGGACGAGAGCGCGGGCATTGCGAGTGGTCGCTGGGGCTAACGCTCGAGCGGGTCGTGCATCTCGACTGAAGCGGCGGTGGTCGGATGCTCAAATACCTCGGAGCCTTCTGCTATATTGCTCGACACCTTTCCGGTTGTCTTCGTGGGCAACAAGGGCGGAGATGAACTCGAGGGAACTAGGACCGGCCGACGTGTGCGTGTAGAATTTATGACTTGTCTCTCCCAATCCCATGAGTTAATGGTGTTTAATAAGGCTACAACATGGACCCTAAGGAGGTGATGATGTGCACTGGCGGATCTATATATGGTCCAGCCTAGGCTGGATTTTTTGTGATAACTATACAATTCATATAGTAAATATGTGTTAATTAAAAATTTATATTTGATATTTATAAAGATATAAATACAAGTTTTTATTTTAAAATTTTAAATAATTCTTACCAAATAACATTATTATGTTAATTTAAAACGATACACGTCACTTGTCAGATTCGACGGTATTATGTTACAATATTTTTAGTACTTAGACCATATAATAAACTTGATAGATAATTTATTGTTTTTCGATTATAATTGATAATATTAAGTTATTATGGATAGAGATGAGATAGATAAAATTATTTTAATTTATATATACAATGTGAATGTCAAATTATAGATTGTCAAAATATGACTAATTTAATTTATCATATATAAAAAATGATAACATACATGAGTGTTATTAACTTTTAAAATATATTTACAATTTAAGTTAGTCAAGTGTTTAAAATTGAAAGTTTTGGATAAAGTTCAAAATTTATATGGATTATCTCGGATCCTAAAAAATTAACATATAGAATTACAAAGCGGTAGAAGTTGACCACGAAAAACTCTATATTTCAATATAAGAAGATAATCCATAAAGGACTCTATATAAAATAACATGAACAAAAATGATGACATTTAGGTCTTTCTTAAATTACTAAATTATATTTTAAAATGACATGTTTATAACTTATTACAAAAAAAAAAAATTGTAAAATATTTTTGGTATATTTCTTAATAATAATAAAAACGGAAAAATAAAATAACCAGGTCTCACTCTCAATTTCATTTTTTAGCATCAAGTCAAAGAAAAATTGATTAGGAAAGCCCTCAACTCCCGATTGCTCAAACGATTTATTTAATTCTTAAGATAAGTACTTTGTGCAATATGGTTAAAAAAAACTTCAACTATTTTTGCCTTGACTCCTTAAAATTTCTGGATCCGCCGCTGATGATGTGTGCTTCTTAAGTCTTGGGCTTAACTGTGGGCTAATCCCACTCCGCTCAATGATTTAAATGATGTTACGGTCCACTAACGAAAACATTATTGCACTCCTCATCATTCCCGAATTATATTCGAGACTCCCATTATAATTACCCGAATTACCTCCCCACGTTTAAGATATAATTCAGCAATTAAATTATTACTGACAATCAAATTAATCGACAACTTGAACTGAAGCTAGAACAAATCAAATCATTATTATTATTATTATTATTATTATTATGTCGTAACTTAATCCACATGCAGGGTTTAACATAAAAATCTAATATAGCCATACATGAGTGAACCGAAAATATAATAAGTGTGGGGGCTAGACCGGTTTACATGACAACCTATCAGAGTGACCCAAATGACGACATTACCCTCAACGACCTAGAAACCTCGACCTTCAGTCATCTTGATGATTTCATCCACAGCGACCTCAGGACCCTTAAAACAACCTGAGTAACTAGAATAGGTCGACCTAAACAACCTCAAGAATTAGTATAAGACGACCTCGACTAGGTGAGTACTACCTGAAGAAATACGACCTAAACCAACAGAAAGCAAGGATAAGAATGAATCTTAAGAGGATAAGATAGAATCTAAAGGTGACTAAGAGATAGTTATGATATGGATAAGCACTAAGTCCGGGCAGCGAGGCAGGCTGCCCGCAGGCACTCGGGCAGAGTATTTTAGGCAGGCATTTCCCTATAAAAGGGACTGAGGTATCACCAAAACCTAATTTGACATTCTCCATACATTCCTTACTACTCTTAGCACCACCATTATCTTCTTGATACTGACTTAGGTATGCTAGGCTCTTCGCTGGAACTCCCTCTGCCGTTGAGTTCTTTCAGGTTCACGCGCGGCGGTTCAGGCAGATCGGAGCTCATCTCAACCGGTTCACCTAGATCTAGGTAGTGACACCATCATAATCTTTCATGAGCTCACTTCGGGAACATCATCAAACTAACGCATATGGTGACCGTAAATATTCGAACAACACACCATGCATGCAACATCACTACCCAACTCACCCAGAATATTGGCCCAGACATAATGAACCTCACTGTTTGGTGAAAACAGATGTCTACTACATACATGTGTCTGTTTATATCTTATGGATTAAAAGAACACAGTAATTAACTGAGGCCTAATTAGTTTACGATGATCAGTACAAAACGAACTGCTCCTCTATGGGTTCCTCTTCAATACAAATGTACTAGTGCAACTAATCTGACAAGACCAACTGTAGAGTTGACACTAAAACCATTACAATGGTTTGTTCATTTCCATCTAGGTTGTGAACCAATCATTTATGTTTCACAAGTAACTGATAAAATGATCTTTTGTCCTTCCGGGATGAACTATTTTATCTAAGTGCAAAATAACAGAACATAGAACTTGTTTAATCAAACATGATTCTATTCAACATGAATAGTGTAAATAACATATAAAGTCAAGCTTTCATTATATACATTAACACTTCAAGCCTCGCATTGCCTTTCGCCATTGGTTGCGCCTTGCCAGTGGCTCGCATGTCACCAATGGTCTCGTGTGCTACGTGCGTCGTGTGCGGGTGTCGTGCGATGTGTGCGTGTGCTACGTGCATGCTCGTCACCTGAAGTCTTCTGTTGTATTCCTTTCACCTCAATTGGACGTTGTGTGGGCGACGATCTTTTAACTTGTGTGGCCGAAACTCTTTTTCTCTTGCTCTCTCTAGCGCACGACTAGCCCTATACTTATGGGGCTGGCATGTTGCTTATGATTTTATCCAAGAGAATGAGTTCCCCACATGGATTATTTATAGGCTACAACATGGACCATAAGAGGGTTAGGATTATGATTCCCAATGGGCCAAGAAATACTTGGTAACGTTCGTTAATTAATTTAATTAAGTAACATCTTGACTTTCTGAGACTAGTACCACACAATCCTTATTATTATGCTATAACTAAATCTGCATGCATGACTTGACATAATAAACCTTTTCAGCTCATCTCGAGGACGTCATTAACCTGGCGCACCAGTACACAGTGACTGAGTATAATCAACAGCATACCATGAGATTAATAATAATTCCCAATTCACCGAGTTATGGACCTAACAGTCCAAGTCTCACTTTTTGATGAATCAAAGAACAATTATTAATCAGACATGCGCATCATTATCAATCCGCTTAGGAATACGAGCGATATCATGAAAACACATTTCTCCACTCTTTACACCTATCCACACCCGCTGTCATGGAACACAGATGAATCATAACTATTTATTTCTCCACTCTTGCATTACACCAGTCCACACCCGTTGTCATGTAAACACACATGAATCATTTGCGTCATAAGCCACCTGAAAATAGTAGTGGTATGAAGCTTTTTCATCTTTCTTTTACTTTTTTTTTTTCTTTTTTTACAATTGGGTGGTATCCAGACATTCATCCGAGGTCTTACCTCTAGCTTCAACAAGACCTTACCCCTCCACCAGCAACCAATTTCCCTCACATCCTGGGGCTCATCTTTCTTTTACTTAATCCTCAGTTTTTTTTTTCTTTTTCCTTTTTTGTTGCATTGGTATCCTCGAAAGTAAAAACAACCTTGAAGACAGCCCTGATATGAGAGCAACTTTAACGGTAGCTTTTCATAAGGTTTACAAACCTTATCCTCCTAGCGTTATGACTAAAGTAAGGGAGTGGGAGGTTTGATTTTTTAAAGCTGTGTTGCAATTGGGACGCGGTGTTGTGCAATTTGTGTGGGTCCATTTTAATTTTTTATTCTTTTACATAGCAATTGGGACGTTGGGTTGTGCAATTTTGGTGGGCCAATTTCAATTTTTTTTATCCTTTTACATTTTTTAAATTTCCTGACCACATTATTTTTTATTCTTTTACATTTTTTAGTTTAAATTATATATTAAATCATGTTTGGTTGATTTTAAAAAGATTAATTAATAAAAAACTATGAAGTATGATATTTGATTTAAAGTAATGAATGAAGTTTTATACGTTAATTAAAATATGAAAACGAGTTATATTCGAAGAAAAACGAACTTCAACAAACATTGCTCGTTAAATAAAAAAGCAAAACGAGATTGTTCGATTTAAAAAAGAAATTACTTGACAGCTCGAAAAAAAAAACGAAAGCAATTATTTTAAATAAGAACGAGTTGCAATTGTTGTCGAAAAGATAATTCAAAACGAGGTATTAAATGCGTAAATTACTGATTATTTTAATTTTGCTATTACTTTTAAAATATGAAATTCTACTATAAAAATTATCATGACTACATTTTTTCGCTATTTTCAAATGCGTAATATTTTTTTTATTCTTTACACTTTTAATTATTTGGAAGATAAAAGTTTATTTTTTCTATTTCTTCCTTACATGTTATATTATTTATTTATTTAAAAAATACATTCATGGTCAACTTGTGTTGTCACTTCAGAATGAAAAGCTAAACACTATCTTCAAGTTTGTAGTCACATGCATTTATCTTATCATGAGATTCCACCCGTGCTAAACTTTCACTATAGCAAATTGTAGTGCTACATTATTGCATCTATCTTATCATGATAGCATGCTATCTTCAATTGCCCACATGTATATGAATTTCCGACTATAAAACCATGCGTAGATTTGTGTAAGTGTAAAACATACATCTTCATTTTAGTGATAAGTGGTAATGGATAGAAACCCAAATTTTTCTAATTTCAGTATGCCTAACTCTTCCGAGGACGATAGTCCATCTTTTTGGGATCTGTGAGGATCTCGTTATGTACAAATCACGAATTCAATAGCAAACGTAAACCTATGCGCAACGGATCTAAAGGTTTGACGTAGAGAACTTACGGCTTAAAATTTATGTAGATCTGGTTGACCACGAACGGTTGACCGCAATTGATTGACCGCAAATCACGTATTGGGTTGCGCGAACAAGATCAGATCAAAACTGGATCAAACGGATGCAAACATATCAAAACGAGATTTTGCTACCAGGCACCTTCCGGCGGCGCGTGAGGGCACGTGCGGCGTCGGATTCCGGCAACGTCGGCGGCGATGGAAAGCTCTCGTCGAGACGGTCGTCTGGGTATACTGTACGTCTCAATCGGACTTCCAGTTAGTTCTGTAGGTCAAATTTTGTCTCGGTTTACCTACAGATCGTCTACTGTATTACTCAATACACCCTTCTTCAACTTGTACCAGTGGAGCAACAAGAAGAAGATAAAGCTCAAATGAGATCTAGAGAGAGAGGCGTGTTTCACGTGAGATGTGAATTCTCTTTTCTTCTCATGAGCTTAATGATGTATATATAGAGCTACAGTAGGGACCCTAAGGAGATTAAGAAAAGGGCTCCTTAATTAATTAGACTAACTGTGGGTCAAGCCAACTCCTCTAATTAATTAAATAATATTAATGGGCCACCAACATTATATTATTGCACTCCCTCTTCCTAGCCCAAATTACATTTGATACTCCAATAATAATTACTCGATTTACCTCCCCACGTTTAAGATATAATGTCCATTAATTAATTCGATTACTCAAAATCAAGAATTAATTAATTTATTATTATTTCACCGAAGCTAGCGCTCGTTCATCACATTCTTATTATGCCGGAACTTAATCTACCTGCAGGGTTTAGCATAACAATCCTTCATGAACTCACTCCGGGGACATCATCAAATTAACGCACATGGTGACCGTAAATATCATAACAGCACATCCTATATATAATAATATTACCCAAAACAGTAGGAATATTAATCCAGCGAACTGAACCTCACCCATGTGAATCAAAGTAATATATATTATATATATCTGCCTGTTTAATATCTTACGGGTTAAGAGAACGCAGTAATTAACCGAGGCCTAGTTCATTTACGACGATTAGTATAAAATGAACTTCTCCTCTCTGGGATCCTGTTCAATACATAAATGTACTAGTGCAACTAATCAGTCAAGACAAACTGTACAGTTGACACTATAACCGTTCGGATGGAGTGTTCATGTCCATCTAGGTTGTGAACAACTATTCTTATTCGCAAGTAACTGATAGAGTGATCTTCGGTACGCCCGATGACGACCCACTCCATCTAAGTGCAGAACAACAGAACGTAGAACTTGTTTAATCTAACATGATTCTCATTCATTAAGGGTAAATGTGTAATAACATGCAAAGCCAAGCTTTCAGTATATAACACTAACAATCTCCCACTTATACTTAAAGCTTTCGCTTTTACAGTATAGTCCTATCAATCCGTTATTCTAAAAGACCTATGTCGATCCTATTACCATGCTCATGAATCCCATTCCTTCCACGTGTTTGACGAAGACCTTCCCCGGCAAACTCTTCGTGAAAGGATTAGCTAGGTTGTCCTCTGACGCAATCTTGGCATCATCAACGTCTCCTCTACCAACGATATCCCGAATCAGATGGTATTTGCGCTCTATGTGTTTGCTTGCCCTGTGGGCTCGAAGTTCTTTTGAGTTTGCTACTGCTCCACTGTTATCACAGTACACGGTGATACCACGTGACAAACTCGGTATAACCTCTAAGTCCACTAAGAAGTTCCTGAGCCATACTGCCTCTTTCGCTGCCTCTGAGGCTGCTATGTACTCGGCTTCCATGGTGGAGTCTGCCACGCATTTCTGCTTAGCACTCCTCCATGAAATGGCTCCACTTCCCAAGGTAAACACATAACCTGAGGTTGACTTACTTTCATCCTTATCTGACTGGAAATCGGAATCACTGTAACCCAGAGGTAACAAGCTGCCTGCACGGTAAACTAACATGTACTCCTTAGTCCTTCTCAGGTACTTGAGTATATGCTTCACCGCAGACCAATGTTCCCGTCCTGGATTACTTTGATATCTAGCTACCATGCCAACGGCGTAGCTAATATCCGGCCTTGTGCATAGCATTGCATACATGAGACTTCCTACTGCCGAAGCATAAGGAACTGTCTTCATCTCCTCTATCTCCTTAGACGTCTTAGGAGACATCTCCTTAGATAGAGGTATTCCATGTCTGAAAGGTAACATACCTTTCTTGGAATCCTGCATGCTGAATCTGGCCAAGACAGTATCTATGTATGAAGACTGGGATAAGCACAACATTCTCTTCTTACGATCTCTAATGAGCCTAATACCAAGAATGTGTCCTGCTTCACCTAAGTCCTTCATATCAAACTGCTTAGACAACCACACCTTTACGTCTGATAACTCCTTCTTACTGTTTCCAATAAGCAGTATGTCATCTACGTAAAGCACAAGAAACACCACCACGCTCCCACTGATTTTCTTGTAAACACAATGCTCATCCGGACATTGAGTGAACCCGTACGACTGGATCACCTCATCAAAACGGATGTTCCAAGATCTCGAAGCTTGCTTCAGTCCATAAATAGACCGATTAAGCTTACACACTAGATGCTCACGACCTTCAGCAATGAATCCCTCTGGTTGCTGCATATAGATGTCTTCTTGCAGGTTCCCATTAAGGAAAGCTGTCTTGACATCCATCTGCCAGACCTCATAGTCCATATGAGCGGCTACAGCCAAGAGAATCCGAATGGACTTAAGCATAGCTACTGGCGAAAAGGTCTCATCATAATCAATACCCTCGATCTGGGTATAACCTTTCGCAACAAGCCTAGCTTTAAAGGTTTGCACCTTCCCATCCAATCCTCTCTTTCTCTTATAGATCCACTTACATCCAATGGGTCGTACCCCATCGGGTAGTTCTACAAGATCCCAGACCTGATTGGAGTCCATTGACCCCATTTCAGCTTTCATTGCAACATTCCATGAATCTGCATCTTTATCTTGGAGTGCCTCATCGTAAGTTCTTGGGTCCGATTCTAGGCCTCCTGGAACTGAGTCTGACGACTCTCCAAGACCTATCCATCGGTCGGGTAAATGAGAAACCCTCCCACTGCGACGAGGCACTGTCTGCACTGGTACACTCTCAGTGTGTCGTGTTGCAGTATTATGTGATGTATCTACTTGCGCACTCGGTGGGGAACCATCGCTTTCACCCCTTAACTCCTCTAAGACTAGTCTACTCGCGGGCTTATGATTCATAATATAGTCTTCTTCCAAGAATCTAGCGTTCGTCGAAACGATCACCTTCTGATCCCCGGGACTATAAAATAATCCACCTTTCGTTTCCTTGGGATAGCCTACGAAAACTCGTGCTTCCGAACGTTTCTCCAACTTGCCAGGTTCCTGCACTAACACGTGTGCAGGACTACCCCATACCCGAATATGTGAAAAGCCTGGCCTACGCCCTTTCCACAATTCGTAAGGAGTAGTATCAACTGACTTCGATGGAACCAAGTTCAGAATGTACGATGCTGTTTCCAGCGCCATTCCCCAAAACGAATCTGGTAACCTCGAATAACTCATCATAGATCTAACCATCTCCATAAGTGTCCTATTTCTTCGCTCTGCAACCCCGTTCTGCTGGGGCGTGCCGGGTGCAGTCAGTTGGGATTCAATCCCAGCTTCCGATAAGTATGTCCTGAACTCTCCAAAAAGGTATTCGCCACCTCGATCAGAACGAAGTGACTTGATACATTTACCATGAAGCTTCTCCACAACTGCCCGATACTCCTTGAATTTCTCAAAGCATTCGGACTTGCGGTGCAACAGATAAACGTACCCAAATCTCGAGTAATCATCTATGAAAGACACATAGTACTCGAAACCTCCTCTAGCCTGGATCGACATAGGACCACACAAATCAGAATGAATCAATCCTAGCACTTCTTGGCTCCTATACCCCTTTGCCGTAAACGGCCTCTTGGCCATCTTACCTTCTAGGCATGATTCGCAAGTTGGATAGTGCTCTTCCAATGGACCGAGATGTCCACTGGCCACTAACTTTTGAATCCTCCTAAGGTTGATGTGTCCAAGTCTAAGGTGCCACAGATATGCTTGATTCATCTGCGAAGACTCCTTCCTCTTATTAGATGTAGTTATGACATTATTCAATTCATTATGTTGCACTGTGGGAGAGTTCGGTTTGAGAACATATAAATTGCCAACTAATGAACCACAACATATGAAACGATTTTCAAAACGAATAATAACCATGTCATCAAACGAAACTGAAAAACCATCCATAACGAGTTTAGAAACTGAAACAAGGTTCTTTCTAAAGCTAGGAACATAAAGGCAATTTCTCAAAACCAAACTACTACTATCAAACGATAAAGTAACGTCTCCCACTGCAACAGCCGCCACTTTCGTAGCATTCCCCATGTAGACGATGATCTCTCCCTCCCTAAGTCGCTTGGTTTCCTACAACCCCTGCAAAGAATTGCAGACATGATCAGTGGCTCCAGTATCTACACACCAGGTTCTGGTAGATACAACCGCTAAACATGTTTCTACGACATTAACGAGAGAGTTACCTTTCTTGAGGAGAGGGCAATCGACCTTCCAGTGTCCTGACTTATTGCACTTGTGGCATCTTCCTTTCGGTTTCTTTGCCACAGCCTGAGGAGTTGGTCGTGGGTAAATCGGAGCATCTTGTGCCTTCGCCTTTCCTGCAGACTTCTTTCTCTTCCTGCCCTTGTGAGGCCTGGAAGGTCCAACCTGCTCGGCGACCAGCACCTGAGGTGCTTGAGTGAATAAGGCCTCCGCCGACTGTAGCTCTGCAAGCAGTTCTGGAAGAGCCATATGCAACTTGTGCATGTTGTAGTTCAACCAGAACTGATCAAAGCTCTTCGGCAGAGATTGGAGCATAATATCAACCTGGGTTTCCCCGTCAATATAACCTCCCATAACCTCAAGCTCATTGAGCTGCGCCATAACCCTAAGAGCGTGCTCCCTTACGGGTGTACCCTCGACCATGCGCGTACTCATCAGAGCACTCAAAGCCTCTTGCCTAGCAGCCCTAGACTGATGTCCGAACAGATCCCTGAGATTGAGAAGTATATCTGCTGCAGTGTCCTTAGACTGATGCTGATGTTGAAGAACATTCGACATAGAAGCCAGAATGCAACACTTCGCCATCTCATCAGCCTTCTTCCACCGAGCATACTCCTCTTTCTCCTGCTCAGGAGCATCAGCCGCCGGCACAGCCGGGCAAGCATCAGTGATAGCAAACTTATAACCCTCAGCAGTCAACACTATGTCTAAGTTCCTCTTCCAATCAATGTAATTAGGACCAGTAAGCTGATTTTCTTTTAGAATGACAGACAACGGATTGAACGACATGATGAATATCCTAAGAATCATGCAAATAAATTTTACAGATTAAACACTTTTGAATTTAACTGTTAATATTGATATCCTCAAAACAACATTAACTTAAATCCACCGACCTCTATTACACCTTGTGAGAATGCATGCTACGAGGGTCGCCCTACAAACTCGCATTTTGTAAGAGAAGGGCTTTTATAAGGCCCATTAATTTCCATAAGTCAAAACCAAATTCATGACGAACGAAATTAATAGTCGGTCTCCATTTGGCCATGCAATAGAATTCAGGGACCCCGAGGGGGGGTTAATAAATTTAATCGCATTCTAAGTGAATCTCATTTCTCGGTCCTAAGGTCGTCAAATTTGATTATACGTCATCCGAGGGGAAGCCCGTACGCTCTCATAAGATTTCCTCTAATCGTCTACTTTTAGAAATTTGTCCTGGTAATTTCCTATAATTAATTTTAGCAATGTCACCCGAGGGGGAGCCCATTACCGCAATTAATTGATTTACCGACAAATTAGAAATGGAGGCCTTAGGAATTTTACAATTAACTTTAATTTAAAATCCCTTCTCAAACTTAGTATAATTTAATGAGGATTTTTAACTATTTATACAATTCCAAATTAATCTATGTTAATGCAATAATTAATTAACATGCATATTAATTCATGCAATTCTAAATTAATCTATGTCAATGCAATAATTAATAAACATGTACAATAATTTATGCAATTCTAAATTAATCCATGTCAGAACATAATTAATTACATGCATAATTTATTGACACAATTCTAAATTAAACCTATGCATTACATAATTAATTAACATGCATAATTAATCTAGCAATACTAAATTAATCCCATGCAAAAACATAATTAATTAACATGCATAAATAATAATTTAATGGCATAATAAATTTAATTAAATAAATAAATAAATCCACTATTATGGCCATTAAATATTGAGTCTCCTTAAACAAGGAAACTGTGACAGTTATTTCCCTGTTCAACTGGAACTCCTTTAAGCAGTAGAATCCTAGTTGATCTTGTACTGCTTGATCATCAAGGCAAAAACGAACCACCAGCTGCCGCCACCAGTCCGCCGCCGCAGGCCACCTGTCGCCGCCTGCCGGTTCGCCGGAAAAAGCAATTTTTTTTTTTTTTTATTCTTCGAGGCTCGTTGATCTCTTGTGATCTCCCGGT